>JAOWBN010215447.1:0-13599 GCA_028565015.1 Pinguicula moranensis
ATTTTTTGCAGTTGATCAAGCTTTTGTATATATCCTAATTTGACTGTAAGCTGATTTTACTGTATAAGTGTGAGTAACTGCTTTACTCCATTGCCAACTATTAGTTCCCATGTTTGGAAGCATGATCTCATCCACCTCTGCCATGAGTTGATTCTATAGTTTTTGTTCTTGGTGTGTTAGGGCTTCGATCCATCTCGAGATGATGGTCTAACTGTTGCCTTCATCCGTAGTAAGCTTTTGACAAATCAGGTTTAAATTATCCTCATCTTTTGCATATAATCTCGGGTAGAGATCACAGAATCTATATCCCTCCATCTATTTGTCATCCCAGAAATAAATGTTTGCCTCATCACCTATTTGTTTATTTGTGTTCCCCCCAAACCATTTTGCAAGTCTAATAATTATCATGAGTTGCCTCCACCATGTGAATATCTGGGATAAAGGTTGTGACGGTTCTTCAAATAAAATGCACGTATTTGCTCTCTAGGACTTGTTTCCACAAACTATCATCAGTATTCTGTAGTAGCCTCTAACCCCATTTTTCTAGGAGGGTATCATTAAAACTTGTCATGTCTTTAACTCCCAAGCCCCCATCATTTTGTTATTAATAGATGTTATCCCAAACTACCCACGAAATCTTTCTTGTGTTAGCTTGTGATCCACCCCATAGGAATTTCCTTAAAGCTGTATGATCCTCTTATGACTACCTTTGGGGCCTTATATGTGGACATATAATAAACCGGTAGGTTAGTTAGAACTGCTTTCAGCAAGACCATCCTGCCTCCAAAAGTGAATTGCTTATGTTCCAAACTGTTCAGTCTCTTCTTCATCTTTTCCACTAATGGAGCCCATAGTCTACATTTTGTTAGATTATCTCCAAATGGTAACCCTAGATAGGTGATAGGTAGTGATTCAACTTGGCAGTTTGACTTTTGAGCAGAATTTGTTAATTCTGACTGTAGAATGTTTATCCATATTTGTTTACTTTTGTTAAAATTTACTTGAAGATTACTGACCAACTCTAAGCATTTGAATGTATGCTTGATAGCTTTTATGTCTTCTATCGTTCCATCTCCGAATATTAGTGTGTCGCCAACATCCTGTTATTGTAGGATTCTTTATACCCCTAAAGAGAACCCTTTCAATAAGCCTTAATCATAACTTTTGTTGAGCATCAGGTCTAGAGTTTTTGCTGCTATTAGGAATAGAAATGGTGATAATAGGTCGCCTTGCCTTAGCCCTGTCTGTGGCTTGAACTCACTTGTTGGACTGTCATTTACCAGAATGGAAACCATTGATGTTGATATGCATTCTTGTGTCTATTCAATCCATTTAATGTTGAAACCCATTTTTGTTTCATCTCCACTAGAATTTTCAGTCTACTGAGTCAAAGGCCTTTCTGAAGTCCACTTTGAACATTATGCATCTTCTGTTAGTCTTCTTTGCCATATCTATTATCTCATTTGCACAAATTATCCCAATCACTGATTGTTATGTCCTTCAAGAAACCTGATTGATTCTTTGGCATAGCTGTTGGTAGCACTTGTTTTAGCCTGTTAGTCAATACCTTTGAGAGTGCCTTGTACGAGATGTGAAATTTTTGCAAATAATGTTATGAATAAAGAATTCATCCTCTCTTGGTAAGGCTACTTAGATGACATAATTCTTTGATAAAAGCTATAAAGTCAGCTTTTAGAATATCCAGTAGTATTGGATAAATGAGAAACCCTAAACCATTAGGTCCTAGGCTTTTAGTTCCTTTACAGTTCCATACAACTGCCTTGATTTCATTCATTGTGAAATCCATGTTTAAGAATTCATTTTGTGCCTCATTGATTGTTTTGATTGCAGGAATTCTGATTTTTGGCCTAATGCTGAATTCCAAAAGTATGTCTTAAGCCCTTCTTTTACCTCTCTGACTTCTTCTACTCACTGATTTTTAGAGTAGAGGCCATGAATTTCTATTAAGTATTTATTATTCAATAGAGATGCATGAAAATATTTGGAATTTGCATCCCATTCTTGTAACCATTTATGCCTTGACTTTTGATATAACATGGAGATTTGTAGTTTTTGTGATTTTTGCAAATCGGTCCAAGTTTCCATTTTCTGTATCATTTCCGCTTCAGAGAGAGGTGTTTGAGCGATTTTTGCGTCTAGTTGTGCGATAATATTCTTTGCTTTTCTGATCTTTTTTTCTACAGGTCCATTCACCTGATTGTTTTAGTCTCTTTAATCTCATTGCTCTAATCTTTTCTTTTAGTATGTGCCTTTAGAGCAATGTTTCGAAATTCTGTTCCATTCAGCTTCTACCACTACTTCTAGAGTGGGATATGTAAGACAAGCATCATAGACTCTGAACGGTTTAGGTCCCCAGTTTTTGACATTTTCTGTGACAAACACGGGACAGTTGTCTGATAACTGTTTATCAAGAGTGAATAGAGTTAAGTTAGGCTGTGTTTATCCAAGTGCTAAGAAGTATTCTATCTAGGTAACTTGCTCCTTGTCCATCTGGTTTGAACCATGTGATATCTGATTTTTTGTAAAGGTATACCCATAAGGTCCACTTCAGCCAAGATATTTGCAAAAGCTTCTACTTCATTTCTTACAAAAGTGGACAAGCCTACTCTTTATGTTGGATCATTTACTACATTGAAATCCCTCAGAATGCATCTTGGGATTGTACTTCTTTCTCTGTAATCCAATAGTTCTACCAAAGAACCTCTTTTTTTTTTTTTGCATAGATGAGTACACATTGATTAGCGAGATAGCTGTAGATCCCCGTTGTCCTTCTATGCCAAGGCCATAAATTAATTCTCTTGTGTGTTGTATTTTAAAACTGGAGTTTTTTCAAGTGAGTAATAGACCACCTGATGCTCCAACTAAGCTTTTCCAGACCATCTCAAAATCGTTGTGCTCCCACATTTTGCCCATATTTTTTTCTCTGACTTGTAATTTTGTTTCATGTACAAACATCATTTCAATCGAGTGTTTTTTCAATAATCTTCTAAGCAATCTCGTTTTTGTGATACTGTCAAGCCCTCTTATATTCTAGCTGACAATCTTCATGGAGAAACATGTGGAACTTCTATAATTTGCATTTCCTTATTCATCGAGTGATGGGGGTTGCTTTGGTTTACTTCTTTGTCTTGCACATTCACTAGAATCATGTTTTGAAAAGATTCCAACTCACAACCACTAAAATCCACTCCTATTTTCTGACCATAGTTCCATGTTTACGTAGCATCCTTCTCTATTTCTTTCGACGCAAGCAGACTCCCTCCCGGGAGCTTTTTTTCAATATGTCTTATCATTCTATGAATTTTTATAAGCATGTGTTGTTGTTCCTGGTTTCATTCTGTAATTTGCATGATTTGTGTTGTTTTTTTGGCTTTCAACATTCAAACTCGGTCAAATCCAAGAGTTCTTCTAGGGCATCTGAGAAAATCTCAATTCCTGGTTCAATAGGTACTGTATTAATTGTTGCATCAGAGGTCCCTATGTTGTTTTCTATATGCATTGGAGATGAGCCAATTGGCTCCGCTGTCTTATATTTTTCAGGTGTCTTTTCTGAGGTACTTGGTTGCTCATCTCTTATTTTCTGATTCTCAGCTCGGTTTTCATACTGCTTTGCTCCACTGACCTTCACCTCTTCCTTCTGCTTTATCCATCGCCACAACGCTAAGTTTCTCTACTTCCAATATTGTGTATCTGTTATTTGAGATTACCTATGGTAGTGGTTGTGCTTCAAATGATACTCCAACTTTTGTGCACCCGTCTTCTGTCCATACGCTTGCTTCTTTGTTTTATGGACGTTTTGGTAACGAAAAGTTTGAACAAGTTGTTTTTCATTGTCTTTTATTTGCTCTCTATATTGAATGTCCTTTTTTGCAATGACTGATATATTGTTATTCCTGTACTTGTTGTAATATGCTATTCCATTCGGTAAGCAACCATCACAAAAATGATTCTTCTGTAGCCCTGATTAGATAGAACAACACACACACACCATATGAACTTTTCCTTGAAACTTGATGTGCTCGTGTATTTTTGTTTGAATTTGAATGTTTACTGAGCTAAGATTTCTTCTGCGATAGGTATTGTTGGAAGTACTGATGAAGAAACCAAATTCCTTTGTGATCCATTTATAAAAATGAGTGGATGGACACACATATATATATATATATATATATATTTAGACTATTTAAAAAGGAAAATGATAACGAATTTAACACAAGAAAATTACAAAAATGAGGGTTTCACGTGTTTAGCACCAATCTCAATCGTCCATTTGGTGTTAAACACATGGGGATTGATGTTAAATACGTGGGACCTATCATTTTTGTATTAAATTTGTGCCATATATCATTTTTCATCTAAAAATTGAGTAATCTATCTTAGTGTTTTTTCTATAATTAATCTATCTTAGTGTTGAATTTCAACATTATATATTAAACTTACATAGAGATTGATGAAGTGAGGGAGAAATCATCCATTACTCTAGGTTTTTACTTTGCTGAAGCCCAAATTTTGACTCGAGGGAAAGATTAGGGAGGGCAATTTGCCGTCTCACTCTACAAAATATAAATAATATTTTTTATATATTAAAAAATATAAAAATATTTAAAAAATAATAATAAAAAAAAAGACAGGGAAAGGGCAGTCAGATCTGGAGGTGAAGGTGATGGGGTTACTAAGAATATTTTTTTTTTAGATGAATTTTTTTTTGTTCTTGACCATAAATAATTTGCATCGGGGAGAAATTATTATAATTTGTTGGCCTAATACGAATAAGTGCTGCCGCATGCAAAATTGCATGTCCCAAGCAGATACGGGAAGTTTAGAATGTATAAGTTTTGGTCTTGCAATCAATTTGAGGCGTTTAATAAATGATTCAGCCAAACCATTTTGTATATGAACATGTGCAACATGATGTTCAATGGTTATCTCAATTAACATACAATAGTCATTAAAGACTTGTGATGAAAATTCAGCAGCATTATTTAGGCGAATTTTCTTTATTGGAAAATCAGGGAAATGAGCTCGCAAGTAAATTATTTTTGCAAGTAATCTTGCAAAAGCTAAGTTTCGAGTTGATAATAAGCACACATGCGACCATTTAGTTGATGCATCAATAGGAATCGTAAAATATTTAAATGGTCCGCATGGTAGGTGTATAGGCCCACATATATCTCCCTGATTTTTTTTCCAAAATGTAGGGTTCTCATACCCAACTTTATTTAATAAATGCCTTATAATCAGTTTGCCTTGAGAACAAGCAGCACATGAAAATTCACTGATTTGGAAAATCTTCTGGTTTTTCATTGAATGACCACATGAATTCTATATAATTTTTCGCATCATAAATGATCCGGAATGGCACAACCGATCATGCCAAACTTTGAACGTTTTAGTAGTCTTTAGACTTTCAACAGTATAAGCTTCAACCATTCTAATCGTTGTGTAATACAATCCTAAGTACATTACGGGTAATCTTTCTAAGATGCATTTGTTACCTGAAATAATTGATGTAATGCATAAATATTCTTCATCTTTTTTATTCATAGTCTCGATATGATATCCATTTCGGCGAATATCTTTAAAACTCAATAAATTTTGTCGAAACTTAGATGAGAATAAAGCATATCAATTGTGATGTTTGACCCTCTTGGTAGTACAATTTGTGCTATTCCGTAGCTTTCAATTAATTTTGCACTACCAGTTATTATATTGACATATGCTTCCTTTATAGATAGAAAGATAAAATATTTTTTATTGTTGAGTATGATGTGTGTTGTTGCACTGTCTGCGAGACATTCATCTTCCTCATTTGATTTGGATAAATCCATAGTTATCTTCAATAAATAAGTAACAATAAGAAATAAACGAAATCAAACTTTTAATAAAGTAACAATTACAAAATAAATCTAGCATAATACTGAAAGCTAGATAAAATATATAAAAAACAACTTAGATATTTTTGTCACTATTAAAAGGATAAGGGTGGACAAGAAAAATCGGCAATATCTAAATGTGTCACAGCAAAATTATCATGGAGAAAATCAACTCGAACAAAATTCATTTCTACATTCTACATTGAATTTTGGACAAAGTTTGTCTCCGCAATCTTCCCTCTAGCTTTTGAAGCTTGATAGAGTTCTATAAGGTGCTTTGGCATATGATAGGTATGTGACCAATGATTGTTCAGCTCACATCGATGGCAAATATTTTTTACATTCTTGTTGCCCTGAGATTATTTGTTACAACTTTGCAACTTATAATTTTTCTCTTACTTCTGGTGGTTGTTTGTAACATTAAGATTATTGCGGCGAAAGTAATGATGATTTTCTCAATTTTACGTCCACGACCACGATCACGACCACCACGAAGGCCTTGGTTTAATGTATTTGCATTGACTTTTGGGAATGGAACAGAACGACTGGGACGTGATTGATGATATTTCATTAGCAACTCGTCATTTTGTTCAGCCACAAGAAGACACGAAATTAGTTCGTAATACTTCTTAAAACCCTTTCACAGTATTGCAACTAGAGGAGGATATTAGTGACATGAAAAATTAAAAATGTTTTCTCTAGTATGTCCTCTCATTGGTAATCTTTTCACCACATCTTCAGTTGAGAACTGATTTTGAACATGATAAAATAGTATTCATTTACAGATTTAAAATCTTGTTAGTATAAATACAACCAATCATAACGAGACTTTGAAAGTATCACCATTTTTTGGTGATCATATCACTCTTTGAGATTTTTTCAGAGATCTACATGATCTTTTATAGTAAGGTATTCTACTTTTAGCGCTTCATCAATATGGTGACGAATAAATATAATGGCTTTCACCTTATCTTATTGAGATGCTTTATTTGCATCTTTTATTTGTCTCTGAGACTCATAGCATCTAGATAAATTTTCGTATAAAAAATACATGACAAGTAAACATTAAAATAATAATTAATTAACTTTACCTCAGCAAGAATGCTAGTAACCCAGTAGTAGAGTCGTGCTGATAAGATGTTATGAACTAATTAATAAATTGTGTAAACAAAACAAAAAATATTTTATGTATGGACAAATAAATCTCCAAAAAACATCGAAATTTTCTTCTCTATATCTCTTGTGCACATATTTATATAAGGAATGACTGACACATTAATTCGTGTTTCCTGTCTTCAATTAATTTTAACACTATTTAATATTATTCAACATTATTTAAAATAAATTTCCTATCTAAAATAATTATGGCATTAATTTTATAACACATAGTAGTTAGTAGCATATTAATAATTAATTTTAAGGTGGTGAGACACATACCCAAATAATTGAGTCACCCACAAAACAAGACAAAAAGGGTATAAAAGAACAAATCAAGCAATCCACCCACAGCCCAACCTCCTGTTCAACCAAGTGTTCAATTTGATTAAATAATTAATTATGTAGTGAAAATTACGAGAATGATTAAATACAATAAATCATTTCGATTCCAGAACGTGGATCAATGATCCCGCTGTACGTTAAAATTACTCACTCAGAGTCATATGCGCACACAACTCTGTCAGCCACTAAACAAAAAACAAATCAATCATCTCCCAGACCCAGTTACCCTATTCCCCGCCGGCTTCAGATGGACGCCGCCGTATTCGTATCCTCCACGCCACAGCCCGAACAACGTCCTCCACTCCGCCGCCGGAATTCCAATTCTGCCGCCATTTTTCCAACCAAGCTCGCCGTCCTCCTCCATCACAACTCCTCCTCCACCGCCACGTCGTCCGATGATCTGGAGTTGCTATCTATGAAACCCAACTCCAATCACGGCTACACTTCACTGAGGGACATGATTCCGTCCGCCGCCGCTTCTTCACCGAAAAGCAGCTCCGTCCAGTCGGGTCAGTCAGGATCCGAAATCAGTATCCGAAACCGCCTTGTGAAGCAGGCGGCATGGGCCTACCTCCAGCCCAATTCGAACTCCCCCAGCGCCGACGGAGACGGATTCTTCCGGCGTGTCTGGCCTCGTGTTGCCGCCTTGTTTGACTTCGTCCGCCGCAGCGTAGTCGGGGCCCTTAGATGGGCGCTCCGGGTTATTTGGATCCGGAGCTCAAGATAGCAACGGTCTAATTTGTGTCATGTGCGTGCATTTATTGTGATAATGATCGAAACGGAAAATCATACACGAAGTACCGTACAATTTTGTAACTTCTTCCGTCTTGGGAGTGTAATATGTGAAATAAATACAGTTAAAAGAAAATCTCTTACATTTTGCCTTTGAAGATAATTTTTTCAATAAATATGATTTACAAAAATTACTGTTTCTTAGAATTAGATTTATTGTATTACAAAATTCTTTCAATTATTTCTTAAATAAATATAAATTACTGATGTTCAAATTACGTGCCTGAAGTATATATTTATATATCAGAGTAGGTGTAGGCATCAGGGTCGAACAGTGTATAGCATAATGTGCCCGGCTGACCAATTTTTTTACCGTATTAGGTTGAGTCCAAAATTTCAAAATGGGGGATTTGCCCTACACAGTCAATTTTTATTTATTTTTATTTTTTTAAATTATTATTATTTGGGCTAATTTGTTCGCATGCAGGTCCATGATGACCTGTGCTGGGTTGGGCATGGTCCATTTTTTTTCATGCCGAGCCCAGACTGAAAAAACATTGGGAAGGCTTAATTGCGAAACTTGACCCGACCGTTTACGAATAGAAGTATCCATCCTTCAATTTGCCGACGACGTATTGTTGTTTCGTAAGGGAAGAGGCAAACTGTAGCGACTTTCAAGAAAATGTGGAGGTGTTATGAATTAGTCTTGGGATTCAAGGTCATCTGCAAAAAGTGTTATGCATATGGAGTTGAAGACCTCATTAGAACGAATGTATACTTTTAATGTGGAAGTGCATAAAATCGTACTGTTATGGTTGATTATATAACAAACACAAACAGGAGTCAGAGTATCCTTATAATCCACGAACTCAGATCTCCGCCTTCACAGATGATAAAGCAGCAATTCGAAAAAAATTCTATATATGTTTCTTGGTCTCAACATATGAGAACATGAAAAATGGTATAGTAAATAGGCGTACTGAACGCTCTATATATAGGGAGGAATTGGAGTCAAATCCTAATTATGGTGGTAGAATCCTACCATAATAAGGACTCTCAATATTATGTAATTAACAAATAATTACTCCTAATTAGGGTAATTGTTGGAAAATTAGGTCCAATTTCAAGTAATTTTCGAAATTCCCAATTCGAATCAACATCAAAATTGAAGCCTAATTAGTGCTTAATACATGTCATAGAGTTGAAAGGGGAAGCTATAGTACCTCAATTCGCCGGAACTGTTAAGACTTCGCCGGAGTAGGTTGGGCCCGTAACTTATTTCTCCAAAGATCACGACCACAAAAGCTCCAACAAAGAAACCCTCTACCACGAGCGCTCTCTGGTGACAGAAAAGAGATGCTAGTCTCGATTTCTGGCGAATAACAGCGCCGGACGAATTTCTCAGTCGCGAAAAAAACTCACACCCTTTCCTCTCAATTCAACGCTTCTAATATAGACCGAAAACAAAGAGTAATATGATCCTACTCTAATTATAATTCTTAATATTAGGTAATAAACAAATCAATTAACATAATTATTCAATTAGACATATAACATATATATTTTGTCTAACAGCTCCCGCTCGGCTATATAAGCAGTATTACAAAATACAGTTTTCAAAATCTCCGACGCTTCATATGAGAAATGAGTCGTGTGACTATAAAGTAACTAGTAGTGTAATATTAAATCATTATCTAACTAACATGACACTTCAAAGCAACGATACCCCAAACCCTCTTTGTATCACCGATAGTTACGTATCCCTTTAAGCTATACAATATTTGGTTACATACTTAATGTAACCGCCATGAAAAATGTGATGAAGCTAGATAGATTATTCCTTAGACACTAATGACCATCCGTATCACCTCGGCTGCCTTTCTAGCATGGTCTGCTGGACTATATATTTCTTAGCCCTTGGATGACATACTAAAGTAGCATCATCAAGCCCCAACTTCAAGACATAGCTCTAAGTCAAAGAGTAATATTTAGGTAGACAAACGTATGTCCATGTGATCACACAATGACACTTAGCAAATTCTTTTGTCGTTTTCACAATGTCGTTTTGTAGCACACACAGTATGATAAATATATCATGGCATGACTCTCACTTAGGTGAGCATATCACTCACTTATGTCATGCGAATCGTAGCCGTTGATAAATACACTTAGTTTTTATCCTCTACATTTGGCTTTAAAGTTTTAATATGAAAACCCAGACATTTAATATTCGATTCATTTATAATCTCATCTCAGACCTACTGAAGGGGCTGTCCATAACATTTATCAGTCTCATCCTTCATGCTATGCAAGCATAAGAGTGATTTCCAGTGTGATAGGGCCAATCATTAAGCTTTTTGTGACATTTATTATGCCTTATTAATTGATTGCATATATGAGAGTATTGTTCAAATAAAAGAAAATGTAAATTTTATTTCATAATCAATTGTTACAAAAACATGTCCTTATCATTTATAAAATGTGATCAAACCCTACGTAATCCTAGACTCGTGATATGAGCTCTAAACACATCTTTAGGAATGGGTTTGGTTATTGGATCAACGATCATCTTGTTGGTAGGAATATACTTGATATTTATTTCCGCTTTGTTGACAGCGTCTCGAATAAAGTGGTAGCGTCTCTGGATGTGCTTTGTCTTCCTATAAAATTTTGGATCCTTAGCAAATTGAATCGCTGCAGTATTGTCACAGTTTAGCTCTACAGGATCATTGGGCCTCGAAGTTAAATCAAGGTACTGTAGGAAGCTTCTGAGCCAGAGGGCCTCTTGCATGGCTACGCTGCAAGCGATACATTCTTCTTCCATGGTTGAAAAAGCATTGCACTCTTGTTTTTTGCTGCACCAAGATATAGTTTCTCCATCTAGGATGAAAGCATATCCAGAGGTTAACTTGGACTTGCCTAGGTCACCTCCCAAATCAGCATTCGTGAATCCCTTTAGACGTAGGTCTCCCCATGATATCATAGAACTAGATTGACCATTCCACGAAGGTAACTAAAAATTCTCTTGACTGCAATGAGCAAGCCCCGGGTTACTTTGGTAACGGCTCACCAACCCAACCACAAAGCAGATCTTCGACCGTGTACATAACATGATGCACATCAAACTCCCTATAACTCTTGCATAGGGAGCATTGCTCATTTCTTCATTTTCTTTATCTGTTTTTGGGCATTGTTTGAGGCTTAGTGCTAGACCATTATCAACAGGGATGCCAATGAGTTTAGAGCAATTAATCCTGAAACGCTTAAAGATTTTATTTATATATTCTTGTTGGGACAAAGCCAACATTCTTTTAGATGATTTTGCATATTTTCTCGCTTAGGACACACCTAACTTCATTCATATCCTTCATTTCGAAGACGAAGGATAGCCACTATTTAGTGGCAATGATCATTCCTATGTTTCAGCCAGTAGTATGTCGTCGATATATAAGGAGAGAAACATGATTCCTTTCTTTGTCTTTAGTAAATACACGTAGTGATCTTCATCTATCATGGTGAAGCCATACGAAGTAATGGCCTCATGAAATCTGACGTACCACAATCTGAAAGACTATTTAAGTCCATATATAGATCTTTTAAGATGACATACTTTGTCATCTTATCCTGCTGAGATGAACCCAACAGGTTGATCCATGTAAATCTCTTTCTCGAGTGTTCAATTGAGGAATAAAATTTTTACGTCCATTTGGAATAGTTCCATATCCAAATGGGCAACCAAGGTTAGAAGTAGGCGAATAGAGCCAATCCTCACCATAGGAGAAAATGTCTCTTCATAGTCTATACCCTCGATTTGGGTAAAACCTTTCACCACGAGTAAGGCTTTGAACCTTTCAATTGATCCATCCGTACCGCCCTTAACTTTGAATACCTACTTGCATCCAATTGGTTTTCGGCAATGTGGTTGATCAATAAGTTCCCAAATCTCATTTGTTTGCATCGAGTCCATTTCATCCTTCATGGCACTTAGCCATTTTTCTCTATCGGGTAAGTCCATAGCCTCTTGATAAGAGGTGGGCTCTTCTACATCTAAAGGAGCGCAAAAGTACGTTTTCCTCAATCTAAAAGTATTGTCGAGAAATTCTTATGCTCTCACTCCTTAAGATAACAAGATCTTCTACTTGCCTGGTTGGAGGTCTGTTCCCACTAGCCCTTTGGCTCGTGGGGCTGATGGTGTAAGAAGGATCGCTCCCACTAACCCTGTGTTTCATGGGACTCGTTATCACATCGTAATTGCCTAAATTTTGAGAATTGATCTAGTTTCTAGGTACACAATTTTGAATACTTACCTCTCTTTCATGCTGTCCCTCATGTGGCAAGTTCTCACCTTGAATAGGTGGAATTATACTATTATGAGTGGTTTAAACATATTCTCCCCCACACCAAGAAATAGTGATGAATCTTGTTGCAACTCATACAACTAAACATCCTGTTTTATTTCTCCGATAGTTTTGAACAGATCTTTTAGGAGTTTGACATTGTGTCTGTCGATTTAAGTCATGCCTCCATTCGAGTGTACACCAAACATTACATGTCTTTTTGAATGTCTGGGGTATCGAATAAACACCCTCTTGGTTGCTCTTGGACAAAGTTTGTCATGTTGATGGATTGGGTTGTGCACATAGCCTGCCATAACCTATGGTCGCATATGGTCCAATGTCTTCTTTTCATTCCATAATTCATATGGAGTAGTGGGCATACTCTTGCACAGTACTCTATTGTGAGTGTATATTGCCATGAGCAATGCATCTCCACAAAAGTTAATGGATAGGGTAGTTTGCGCCATCAAAGACCTAACCATATCAAGTAAGGTGCTATTCCTATGTTCCGCAACACCGTTTTGCTGCGGGGTATAAGAAATGGTAAGTTGCCTTACTATGCCATTTTCATTACAATACTCCTTGAACATATCAAAAAGGTATTCACGACCGCGGTCAGTTCAAAGAATTTTTACTCTTCTGTCCAATTGGTTCTCTACTTCTGCTACGTAGCTTCTAAACACATAAAGTGCTTTGTGGCGATGAGATAACAGATACACGCATCCAAAATGCGAGTACTCATCTATGAAGGTGATGAAATAAGAAGCCCCATGCTGTGTTTTCAAGCTCATGGGTCCACAAATGTCGGAATGGATTAATTCTAATAAACTTGAGACTCGAGAAGCCTTGCCCAAAGGATTCTTGCTCGCCTTGCCAGCTAAGCAAGATTCACACACAGACAACTTAGCCTTTGTGAGTTGATTCAATAGACCGCACTTAGAAAGTCTGTTTAACCTATCTTGGCCAATGTCACCAAGTCTAGCATGCCATTTAACAAATTCAGAAGTTATGTCATTGTTGGAAACTAAGGCAAGAGATGAACTAATAGAATTGTTATAGATATCATCCAAATCAAGAATGCAAAAAACATGTTTGTATGAGCCGTGACCAAACACATCGTCACCGTACTCAATTTT
>JAOWBN010215458.1:0-13599 GCA_028565015.1 Pinguicula moranensis
AAGTTGTGTAAATTAGCAAAGATCCTTGGTCAAAAGATCTCTGAATTTTTTGTTATGTATGCTTAACACACACTTATATTTACGCTTCCGCACGAATTTTGCATCGGGACACGTAGTATAGCTTTCGGAGATATTTCACCTACTGCAATTTATGAAAAGCTTGTCAAAGAGATCAGAATGAGGAAACTCAAAGATGTGTCCAACAGGGGGAGATCATAAGATCATATACTCTTTTTTCTTCAATAGAATTTTTTCCACCGGGATTTTTCCTAGTAAAGGTTTAATGAGGCATGATGAGATGGACATTAAATGAGGAGTGCTATGAATTGAATTTGTGAAAGTTAGTAAAAACATTAAATGCGATAGATTGCATAAAAATTTAGGTGGAATGATTGTACTATATGTATATCAAAGGAAGGAGAAAGAAACGAGAGGAAGAAAAAAAAAGGAAGAAAATAGGAGAAAGGAAGAAAAGAGAAAAAAGAGAGAAGGAAAAGAAGAGAAAAAATTGAGAAGAAAGTTTGAAAATGAATTTGAGATTGTTTGTTTGTTCACTTTAATATTTGATATGTATTTGTTCACACTTACACAAATAATTCACGACAATAAAGACATTTTGTTCGCGTTTTATTTTTGATTCATTTATTTGACTTTAATTTTAGATCTTATTTCTTATTTTAATAAATTAATTAATTATTATTTTAATTATTTAAAATGAAGTAACCTGCTTAGATGGTAAAAAAAGTGATCAAGTTATTAAATCTCATGTGACCAAAAGTGAAATTAGAGTTATGCTGTGGAATTAAAAGTAATTTTATCCCTTTCTAATCATTCAAATATGGTTATAATGAATTATTTATATTTTTAATAAATAAAAATAATTTCTAATAACTCTAATCATTTTTAAAAAAATTAATTATTTAAATAAATTATATATAACAATACATATATTTATAACAATATACAATTACTATTATTCGTATTATATATATACTACTAGTATTATATAAAAAGTATAAAAGAATATTATTGTTTTATTTATAGCCTAGGCCACCCAGATCGTTGGTCACCCTCCCGAAGGAATGAGCTTGAACAAAAATGGCTAAACACACCTATAAAAAAAAAATGGCTAAACACGTGGAAACTGGGTCTTCCACGTTGGGGATGGCCTAACCAATCGAGAATTTTTTTTATGTTTTTATTTATTTTTATCAGACACTCAAATGAGAAACAATACTTATAATCAATACAATAATTTACCAAAAAACAAATGAGAAATGATACAAACTCCTTTGAACTAGGCTGGGGCACCAATGCAGAAATTTCGCGCCCGCTCGCCACCACATCCATCAAGCCCACATCGGCGCGGAAATAGTGCTCCACAAATTTATGCAGGCAGAACGTGAAAATAAGATTTTTTACTTTGCGAAATCCGCGTCCGCCTGCATAAGTTTGTTGCAAAATTATGATTTTAATTTTTAAAATCATATTTCTGATTTTTTTTTATTTAAATACAAAATATATGCAGGCAAATTTCTTAGGGTTTCACATTCGCCCACCAACAATTTTCATTTATTTTTATTTATTTTTTACAGACATATGTACTTATGTGGATTCCATGGGGTTCCGCCTCCGCCTGCCCGAGAAATAATGCGAAATCCGCGGATTCTGTATGCACTCGCAAAATTTCGCAGAGAGGGCGAATGCATAACAATGTCCTTCGCGGACGGATGCGGAGCCAATATTTTGGCTCCACGTCCTTTAAGGGTGGAATGCGAAATTTGCTATTTCGGTTTTGCGTCTTTCATGGGCAAAACGCGAAATTGGCTATTTAGATTCCGCGAAGACCGCTGCCCACCCTACTTTAAACCCGAGAAGTAGATAGGGAAAGCAACTAGTTGGCCCGTAACGGCCGCACGTACCTCATTTTCTATTTGTGGAAACAAATCATTTTCTCTTAAACTGAAAAATAATGTTGGGTCAAGTCTCTAGTTGTTGTACAAAGTATAAACGTTACGTGTATATATAAACACCATATGTACACTAAAATAGTACGCGTAATCTATTCAAAATGAAGTACTGAAACAATCGTATGTATATGTATATCTATAACATATCCAATATTCGAAGTGTAATATCATCTCATGTTCGCATAAATGAATTCCAATTTCCAGAAGACAGTACGCGCAGACAGAAAAAGAAGGGGGGAAATTACAGAGGCACAAGAACAGGCACCTAAGTTTTCTTGAGACCAGATTCACTCAATCTACGACGTATGAATATAGGAAATGCGAAGTTAGTTCACAACGTCTCCAGCCGCAGAGGATTGTTGCAACTTTTTCGACAAACTTTCTCCACCAGATCCCAAACTCCAACTCTACTTACTTCCCCACAAATCCAATTTTGTTTCATCCTTACTTGGATCACACCTAGCGAAATGTTGTTCCTACCAAAGAGATCATTCAACTTTAGCAACACCTCGACTAGGCATGTTGCTGTCACCAATTGTATCCTTCACAAATCTAAAGGAATGGCAAAAGAAATATTTGTCAAGAGTGACGCATTTGATGATATAAGTACTGTTTCAGATGATTTTAAGGTTACTTTACAACTTGAGCTAACATGATTTAATAAACTTATGGCTGGAAATAAATGAAAATTCATTTTCAGGGGGATTAAAAAATTCAGCTGCCAAAAGCATTTCTAAAGAAATGTAGTTAAGCCTTTCTTCGAGAACTATTGTCGAACTGTTCTGTTCTAAACCAGTTTTCCAAAAATAAAAGAACAAATCAGCATTCCGATTTTCCTAGAATTTTTACACTAACTAAATTCTCCAATAAGTTGTTTTTAACTATTTTTCTACATTTCAACATTTTTAAAAATCACAAGCTATCTAAAACAATGCCAACATTTAATAATTAGCCAGGATAAAGGAAGAGAATACCTTGCAAATTTATCTCGAGATGACTGCAAAACATAAACATATACGGCCAAAATGAAGAAAGTGCGAGTCCTGCTTGTTAGAAAATGGAAAGGTCAGAAAGTAAACCAATTAAGAAGTCTAGGGAAAAAAGCCTGAAATATAAGCAACACCTACAACCTGTACTTGCTCTGGGAATATCACATCACTGGTTGATTTATTTAATTAAAATGTAATTTACCTGTTCCAAAGAGAACATAAAATCCAGAAACCACATTTATCCAGAATACTACTCCCTAATTATTGGAACATATATTCACTAAAATGTTCCATTATGTAAGACCAATAAATCAATGATAACATATTAACTCTATATGAACTATCCCCAAAAAAGAATTCTATATGGGACTCCCGGAAGTGTCGAATAGAAAAAGCCAAAAATGAAACTCACATGGCGTTCAATGACCATTCGCAAGGATAAAAGACTAATACTTGCCACGTGTATCTCACCAGAAAATATTCCGGCCACTGTTCCTGATCCCAGAACTGTTTACGAATATCAGGATGAAGTTCTACATCTGTTCAAAGAATTATTTAGATGAAAAAAATCAGGCAGCAGCTCAATTAATTTGGTTATAGAATAGTTACAATACCTTGACAAGCTAAAGGTGCAACCTCAACTTGCAATGACAGTAACATGATTATATACAGAAAATGAGAAATAACCTTATGTCCAATTTAGCACTCTTCTTGTTAGCAGAAGGAAAAGGGGAGACATGTTTTAAGTAACAACCACCATGATCTCGCAAATGGATATGGAGGGGAAAAGGGAAGAAAAAGAAGAGAAAAAGCTACAACATGGAAACTTGTAACATAGCTAAGAATCTAGAGAACTATGCTAGACATAAGAGCATACGTTTGATAGGCAAATCTGTAACTTTTGCAGTAACACCAAGCAAATCAGACACCGAGTACCTCTGCCAAAATGTGCAACTTCATTAGCATTAAAGACTAGCCTAATGAACTCATAAGGAAATGTTGTTCATGCAGATTTCAGTATTATCCATGCAAAAACTAAAGATTATTAAGTCAAAACCACAAGCTCAACATATGAAAAACGAAAAATCATGCATTTTGTTCACCGCTTTCGCTAAACCGCCGGAAGCGGAATAGCAGAAATGATAACGGAAGCGAAGTGGTTTTCTGCTCATTCCGCTTCCGCTGGACACCCCTATTCATAGCACTTCAACTTTCAACTTTGAGCAACTATTCTATCACTTAACGCATCAAATAAAGGAAGTCTTAATTTTTTGCCAACGAAAAAATTGCAATGAATATAAGCTTACCAAATGCATCTCTATCATTGGCACCTCTGGACTCTTCCGGTTGATCAGAAAGGCCATGGAACATTGAATTTTTCTCTACCCACTTGAAAGGATCTGTGACTCAACCATGATATGCATAAGTATAATGATGTCAAAAAACATATCAAGTCCTGGTGGCTCAAGTGGTTAGCAACTAAATCTCACAATTGTGAGGTGCAGGGATCGATACCCGTCTGAATCGCAAAACGTAAACGGCCTCTTTGTATAAGTACAAGGGTAAGGCCGTATATCAGACCTTCATGCCCCAATTTAGTTGGAAATATACTGGATAAAGTTGCTTTTTATGTCAAAAAATAATGAAAAGAACATGAAGTCTACGATTTACTGTCCTAGAGTTCTGCTAGCTGAAAAAAACTCCCTAGTTAATGAAAACAGTAAGTAGAATTTCAAGGCTAGAGTGAAAATAAAAATTTAAAAAATATATTCATTGGAGGAATTTGCAAATCTGACAAAGAAGACTATACACGCCAAAAATGAAAGAAAGAAAAAAGTCTCCAAAACCTCAACTGAAGACACCAATTTTCTTCAGAAACATCCAATTAGATGATAGCTATATGTTGGAAATTAAAATTGCAAACTCATAAAATACTAAAATTAATTAACAAAACAAATCCTGGAAATAGCCAAATTTAATTATTATGGGCCGTTTTACTAAACCTGGTGTCCTGACTTAATGGGTAGAGCCCGATCACTAAAATTTCACTGGGAATAAACTGTGCAAACTTATTCATTGATTTGAACTTTGTATTAATTGAGCCCGCAAGATTTGGGTTTTTTATTAATTAAACCCATTGGTCCAGTTTTGTTTAATTGGGCTGCATTCGTCGGCCCAAATTCCGGTCCAAGAAAGCGTAGTCGTCGCTTCATTTCACATCCAATGGTTGAAGAATAGAAGGCGCAGATTGAGCTCCAACGTCTGATTTTTTGAAATCGAATATGAGCCATCAATAACCAACAAAGATCCACGGTCGACAACTAAGTCAATGTCTCGATATTTCCGCCAGATCCCAGCCGTTGAAATGAAGAAATCCGACGGCTATTTTCAAATCTTATTCCTCGTACAGTGCACTCGATCATGGCCATACGTCTTCTGTCGAAATCCAACGGATATAGCTTAAAATACGTCCTCGATCAGAGAACTAAATCTCGACCCTTCATTCTCTGTCTTGATCCAACGATAATATATTTCTTGCACTTCTTGAATGAGCATACTAAAATCAGGCCGTTCGTTGCCAAACGGTCCAAATTTAATCGACTGTCTCGAGATTTAGTATAAGCATCAGCCGTCCGATCAAGTCTATTCAACATCCAAGATTAAAACTGAAAAATATAAATACCTATATATCCTCGAAAATACAAACAATTCATTCATTTTTTACACGATTCATCTCAAATTCTCTCATTCAATCTCGGTTTTTCCAATTCATCTTCACTACAAGTTTCTCCTAGAACTTAGTCTTTACTTGACTAAATCTACCGAAACTTCTCTTTTCTTCAATCAAAATCTTTGGATCTTAATTGTTTACAAACGTTTTTCAAAATTTTAAATTCTTCAAATTCGCATTATTTTACATTCACTCTCAAAAATAGGATATAATCTTGGATCTCAAGTCTATACTTGCAGATCCACTACTATATCCTTTTATTATATTGATTATTGTTGATTCAATCATTTAAGGCCTCTGTTTTAGCCTGAATTTCAATATCGCATTGCAACACTTGTATTATCGGCCGAGTAAATTCAATAAATTGAATAAAAGCTACAAATGACTACCGATTCCGGAGCTTAACATGAAGTACAAAGATTAATTCTCCCGAACTACGGGCATTACATCTTGTCCCTTTAATTTTTTGTTATTTACTTTCTGCCCCTAACTGTCCATAATATCAATTAAATTAGTGTTGCTACAAGATCCCACATACCAACTCCTAACACTATCACCATCATTTAATAGCATGAAATCAAAGTGGAGATATACATTTTGCATGTGTTAGCTCCAGTGTATCCAGTGGGTTTCGGAACGGGAATTAAAGCCTATAGACCCAAAATGCAAGCAATTAAAACCAGGAACAAATTACTAACAGCAAATAAACAAAAAAGAATCTAACTGAATAACCTCGCGATGAACTGCGAATATTGAGCAGTGACGACAGATCATATCATACCAAACCGTTCTCGTCGCAATATTTAAATATTTTAAAAAAGGAAAGACGACAAATAACATAATAATTCAACTAATCTCATTAAGGAATCCGCTTCCCAGGGATTAAGAAGAGGATTGTTAACCATAACTCAGCAGATATAAATGCTACTCAGGACCTACACGACATTCATGATGCAGAAGATTCAATGCAACAACCTGATAATTCCAAAGCAGCTCAATTCTCCAAAATGAAAGAGTCTACATCCAATACAAATTCCGTGGCTCAAGAATAATGGCAGCTACATCCAAATATGGAGAAGTTCAAACATCTTGTATTAGGCTCTATAAAAACATTCTGGCTATGATGTAAACTCAAGTAAGATTGGTTCTACAATGAAATTCAAAGAATTTGTTCTTCAACCTGCATAATTCTTGCTCACTAGCACACGATCACCATCTCAAACATACAACAATAAACTACAGCTTTAAGAAAGGTTTTCATGGTATCAGAGCTTACCAAAAGATCTCATGATCTACGGTTGATCCTCCACATATTTTCCCTTCTCTTCCCTTCTCTTTCTCTGTCAAAATCCCTTCTTCTCTCTTATCATCTTCAAACAACTAAATTCAGTAGCCCAAATTTTCATTTCTTCTCTTAATATCACCGTTAGCTTCATAACTTCAGTACCCTCTTATCCAGTCTCATATACATCTGGATCTGAAAAATTCTTTGTCCTCCAGAACAGATCAATACATCCCTTTCCCACAAAACTCCATGGCAGTTGCCCAAGCACCAGCAAACATTGGCCTCTCTTATGCAGAATTCTCCCATTTAGTAACTGTCAAACTCACCTCTCACAACTACTTATTCTGGAAAAATCAGGTTCAGACACTTCTTCAACACCACAATCTTCTCTCATATATTGATGGAAGCACACCTGAACCGTCACCCCAAGATCCTAATGACCCTACCAAATCAAATCCAGAGTACCTTACTTGGCAGAGCATTGATACTAGACTCTATTCCCTCCTCATATCAACCTTCACTGATGATGCACATGAGGTTGTTCTTGGCAAGAAAACTGCACGAGCAGTATGGAGCAAACTAGAAGAGGAGTACAGTCACTCTGGTCCTTCTCAAGAACTAGGCTTGCGAGATCAACTTCAACAATTACATCGAGGCCAGCTCTCCATCAAGGAATTTGCTCGACAATTCCTACATTTGTGTGATTGCCTAGCAGCTCTTGGAAGACCCGTCTCCCCTCTAGACCAAAGTCACTGGTTTCTGAGGGGCCTTGGATCAGAGTTCCACGCCTTTGCTGGATCCCAACTTTCGCAAGATCCCTTACCAGCAGTTCGAGACATAATCGCTCAGGCAGAGAACTTCCAGGCTCTCTACAATCGTACGGTGACAGAGACCACTCCATCTGAAATTGCTTTTGCCGCCTCAGTCAGTCAAACCACCACCAGCACTCCACTGCCTGCCACAGCCGGAATTCCTAAATCACAGCCATCAGCTCCTCCTTCTTTGACCCAGCAACCGCAGCAAGGGCAGGCTGCTCCTAATCTATTCCTGTGTCCACCGTCACCAATGCCCCCTCAATTACCTCAATTTGCTCCGCAATACACATACAGCAACTGGCGCGGTGGAGATCCGGGTAGAGGTCGCGGCCGAGGCAGAGGTCGCGAGCCACGGTGTCAAATTTGCGGCGGATATGGACACTACGCAGATGCTTGCCGTTCCCGTTATTCATCACTTACTTTTGCTGTTGCTGCCGTCGCACCACAAGCGCACATAACCACCGTCGCTGCACCTCCAATTACAGGATTCTCACCACCGCCCTCGTCCGGACAGTTTGCTGGATTTGCAAATGGAAACCTTTCTCATGGGCTGATTCCTCCTCAAATCATGGCCCAACCTTTTAATTCCTTGGCGGGCCTTCCTGTCAATTATTTTGGTGGCCCATACTCTGTTCCAGCAAGTCCTAACACTCTTGGGCCAATTTCCCAGCAAGCCCAATTCCCAGCCCATTATGTCGGCCTCTCGCCAGCTCACAATTCCAGCCCACATTCTCGTCCACCACATGACATATCACAACAAATTGGTTCCGGCCCATCTTCTTGGGTTCTTGGCTCCAATACACCTCCTGTGGGCAGTTTTCCGAGACACCCTACTAGTCTACTTGGGCCCCCACCCTCATCCGTCCCTCTCTCCTCTAGCATTCCTGGACCCCCTGTTTCAGATTGGTACATGGACACCGGTGCCTCCGCTCATATGACGTCTTCTCAAACCAATCTCAATCAAGTTGCTCCCTATACAGGTAATGCTGTTGTTGTGGTAGGAAACGGTGCTCCCCTATCCATATCACACATTGGTAGTACTTCGGTTGGTTCATGTCTTCCCCTTCTCGATGTTCTTGTTGTACCTTCTCTCACCAAAAATCTCCTGTCTATTAGTAAATTAACGTCTGATTTCTATCTTGCCATTACTTTTATTGATAATTGTTTTGTTATTCAGAGCCGACACACAGGACAAGTGGCGGCAACTGGTCGACGTGATGGAGGCTTGTATGTACTAGAACGCAGCATTCCCGCTTTCACATCCTCACTCATGGTTTGTCATCTTCGAGGAACCTTTTATCTATGGCATTCTCGTCTCGGTCATGCTTCATCCTCCACTGTGTCTTTATTAGGTCGTCAGGGTCATATTTTACTTAGCACTGCACCCCCATCCCCTCATTTATGTGTTTCTTGTGAAATGGCCAAAAGCCATAAATTACCATTTACTTCAAATGAACGTTGTGCAACACGGCCTTTAGCTTTAAATCATTGTGATCTTTGGGGACCATCTTCCACCTTATCATTACATGGTTATCGCTATTATGTGATTTTTGTTGATGATTACTCCCGTTTTACATGGTTTTATCCACTCAAACAAAAATCCGATTTTTATGACACATTTCTCCACTTTCATACATTTGTTGAAAAACAACACTCTTCACACATCCAACAATTTCAGAGTGATGGAGGCACTGAATTCACTAATCACCGTTTTCAACATCATCTGCGTCATCATGGTATTCATCATCTCCTCTCTTGTCCATATACTCCTGCACAAAATGGTCGTGCTGAACGCAAACATCGACACATCACTGAAATGGGTCTTACTCTCCTTTTTCATTCCCATGTTCCGCTTTCTCATTGGGTTGATGCGTTTAGTACTGCAACCTACATCATCAACCGGTTGCCTACGCCTCTCCTGCAAGGTAAATCTCCTTTTGAATTACTTTATGGCACTTCCCCTAAATATGATCACTTTCATCCTTTTGGTTGTCGTGTCTTCCCTTGTCTTAGAGATTATGCCCCTCACAAATTTGCCCCTCGCAGTCTTCCATGCCTTTTTCTAGGATACAGCTCCTCACACAAAGGATTCCGTTGTCTTGATTTATCCTCCTCCCGCCTCTACATTTCTCGTCATACTCGCTTTGATGAGACATATTTTTCCTTTTGACACATCAACCAACCCCTCACCTCTCTCCACCTTAGATATTTCCGAATTTATTGAACCTTCTGAGACTATGCATACTTCTCCTGAAGCCTCATCACCTCCCTCCTCTCCCAGTTGCTCTCTCTGCCCACTACCCTTTGATCCTCCCTCTATTCCTTCTGATCCTCTCCCCACCGATATCATTGCTGCCCCTCCTGATCCTATCCCTCCCTCTGCTTTTGACACCTGCCCAAATTCCCCAACCATGACTAGGTCTCATTCTATGATTATCCGGGTAAAAGCTGGAGTTTTTCGTCCACGGATTATTGTTGATTACTGCACGGTAGCCCCGACAGCGATGCTGACCACCTTACTATCTTCCACTGAACCACGAGGTTTTAAGTATGCAGCTAAAAATCCTACTTGGATTGCTGCTATGGATGAGTAAATTACGGCTCTTCATCAAAATCATACTTGGGATCTTGTTCCCCGCCCTCCTAATACCAACATTGTCGGATCAAAATGGATTTTTTGCACCAAATATCTTTATAATGGTTCGATTGAGCGTCTCAAGGCTCGCTTGGTTTCTTGAGGTTTTACACAAATTCCCAGCATTGATTATTTCAATACTTTCAGCCCCGTCGTCAAGGCTACCACTGTTATCTCTATAGCCCTTTCACGAGGGTGGTCGCTTCGGCAATTGGATGTTAAAAATGCCTTCTTTAATGGATATCTCTCAGAAGATGTTTACATGGAACAGCCTCCAGGATATGTAAATCCGGTGTACCCCAATCATGTTTGCCGCTTGAAGAAAGCTCTCTTTGACCTCAAACAGGCCCCTCATGCTTGGTTTGAGCGCTTCAGCATATTTCTTGGGACAATGGGTTTTGTCTGCAGCCGTGCTGACACATCCCTATTTATCTTTACTCGTGATACGGCCACTATCTACCTACTATTATATGTTGATGATATCATTGTTACAGGTAGTAGTGCCTCTCTTCTGTATAGGTTTGTGCAGCATCTACACATTGAGTTCCCCCTAAAAGATCTAGGTTCCCTCACTTATTTTCTTGGACTCGAAGCTACTTCCACAAATGATGGTCTCTTTCTCAGTTAGATGAAGTACGCCAAATACATCCTTGTTCGTGCTCAGTTACTTCACAGTAGTCATGTCAGTACACCGATGATAGTCACATAATATCTCTCTGCTAATGGAAACCCTCTCTCTGATCCAACAATGTATCGTTAGCTTGTTGGAGCCCTACAGTACCTCACCATTACTTGGCCTGATCTCAATTATGCAGTTAGTTCTGTCAGCCAGTACATGCATGCCCCCACTGAGCTTCACTTTCAGGCTGTCAAAAGAATTCTCCACTATGTCAAAGGCACACTCTCCATGGGTATACAGTTTTCTGCCTCTTCACATGTTGACTCTATTATTGCCTATTCTGATGCTGACTGGGCCTGTTGTCCAGACACTCAACGGTCCACCTCTGGGTTGCCATTTTTCTTGGTGATAATTTTATCTCTTGGAGTGCCAAGAAGCAACCTACTGTATCTCGATCCAGCTGTGAATCTGAATATCGTGCTCTTGCGCATGCCACAGCTGAGGTTCTATGGCTTCGACACTTGCTCCATGATCTACGGCTTCGACTGTCTCACCCGCCGTAGCTCCTCTGTGATAACATCAGTGTTGTTTTCTTAAGCACCAACTCGTTTTTCACAAATGGGCCAAGCACGTCGAGCTCGATTATCACTTTACTCGTGAGCAAGTCCTCGTTGGTACTATTCACACTCAATTTGTTCCTTCTCATCTACAGGTTGCGGATATATTCACCAAAAGTCTATCTCGCGAGTTGTTCACATTCTTTCGGTCCAAACTTCACGTCAACCCCACGCTCAATCAGGACCCACAACACATTGATGATGCTAAAGACATAAAAGCAGTACTAGAATCAGAACAACACTCTGGAAGTCCCAAAGCAACTCACATCTCAAAGATGAAAGAATCTTCACCCAACACACAAACCGTGGCTCAAGAGTGATGGCAGTTGCACCTAGATGTGGAGACGATCAAACACATTTCATTATACTCTATAAATTCATCATGTAAACTGTGTAAACTCAAGTAAGGCAGGTTTTACAATGAAATACACTGAGTTTTTTCTTCAACCTGCATAAGTTTCTTGCTCACCTGCACACAACCACCATTTCAAACACACAAACATCAACTGCAACTTTATGTGAAGGTTTTCACTATCAATTTTTGGAAGGGAAAACCAACATCGAGCATCAATTTTATTGCTCCTAATTCCAGAATCTACGGAGGGAATTTGGTTGTGGTATCTTGTGGGATTTGTTCTCCTCTTCGCGGGCTTTCATTAGACATTGAGCTTGTGACAATCGGACTAGTAAAGCTCTAATTATTGGCGGTCAAAGTAGGCCAATTGAGAAACTCACAACCAGCAACGATTTGAAAAAATCGTCGAAGCACTATCAACCCCAAAGAATAAGGGCTTTTGTTCGTCCCTGAGTAAGCTTCACGATGGTATCTCCAATTTTGCCATTGGCCATGGAAATTGTTGGTAATTGGCCAACAATGTTGTGTTTGGCCCTAGTGTATCCAGATCTGTGCCATCAACTTCACCGGCGATTTAGGATAACATCCGGCAACAATTAGCCATCAAGAATATGGGGCTTTGATCCTTTTGAACCAGTTTCACGGTGGTACCATTAATTTCTCAATCCACTCCCGAGATTGGCGGGAATCAAATCCTCAAATTTGTGGCGGTCGTTGTACGATTTTGAGGAATTTCACTCTTTTTTTTCTTTTTTTCTTTTTTCTATTTTCGGCTGATAGGATTTTGAGACAAAAAGAGAAAGGAACAAAATATTTTGAAAGGGGTTGTCGGTCACCCAGGCAGCCACTGGCGACGGGGTTCAGATATTCAAACCTGCTCTGATACCATATCAAAGTTTGATGGAGAAAACCTTGCTTGAATAAAATAATCCCACATGAACACTAACTTATACAATTATTTTCTAATTTAAAGGATACCTAATTGATCACTATATATCTCTAAAATACTAACTAAATAAACTTCTACCATAAATAAACTCTTTTTTAATTGTACATAAACCAAAAGATATTTTTTTTATAAATATCTAAAATAATAGATCTTTCCAATAGGATCCTGTCTAGCATTTTATTGAAGATAACAAGTTTCCCAACTGCAAGTTATGTCCAATTCATGAAGCTGGAAACTCTTTTAGAGGTCATTAAGGTTGTCCCTTCAGACATGATGTGAGAACAAGAGACTTCTCGGGGGCAGCCTTAGCATCACAATGCTATAGAGATTAGGTAGAGCAAAATCCACTTAAATTAGTGTAATATTTTAGTGCTTCAATAAAAATAAACTCTTTAGAACAAGATGGAACAAAGATCCGTATGCCCCAGAATGCTAACCAATTTAAAAAGTGTTGTAACATGTAGCAACACTTTGAGCCTGTGCATTTTTTTTTTTTTTGCCCAAAAAGTAATTTTATTAATAACAAGATTAGTAGACAACTCATGTCCCTTCTTAATGGATATACTGAAGAGGTAGTTTCTCCACCTCCTTAAAACCTACCCCGGCAAACCTTGGGCAAGGAAAATCCGGGTGT
>JAOWBN010215469.1:0-13598 GCA_028565015.1 Pinguicula moranensis
TCCGTTCTTACTCAACATGGAAAGCCATTCTCAGAAACTTTGAATTAGTATCATAACTTCGAATTAACTACCACAAAAGCCATCTAATAAGACTCAATATCCCACAACATCAACTTGAAGAAATGTCTCTGTATATAAGCTAATAGACAATTCAACTGCAGCTCCCTCCCGACAGTTGGCAGCCACTATCATGAACTCTTCCCTGCAGCCTAGAGCCAATGTCTCCCCACAGTTGTCACGAGCTATTCCTCCATCTGCTTTAGCTACAGACTCTCATAATGTCTCTTCCTCTTCCGAGGACTTTCCTCCTTTGGGTATCTTAAACCAAACAGATACTGCCACTCCCAAGAATATACTGCTTAAAAAGAGGCAAGGACATGGCCCCAAAACCAAGAGTCAAACACGCAAGTACAATGACTCACTTAGAGAAAAAGACATTGTTGCACTAGAAGATTGGATTAGCAACCTTGTGGTCCAACAAAAAGTTCCACCTGGCTTGAGTTTATCTGATGAACAGTCAAATGCTGAAGCTGATCTTGCAATGGAACTTGGTGAAAAACTTGGGCTAACATATCCAGACCCTCAGCAAGCGAAGGAGAAATTGAAGAAGATTTCCTCTCAAGCATTGAAGTGTACAAGGCCTGAGGCACTATTGATGCCCACTGATTCAGATGTCTATAGTTCTAGATGAAGATTATCACATATAACGTCAGAGGCCTCTGTGGCCGAGGTGGACAGAGAAGAGTTACAAATCTTATTCTATCAGAACTTCCTGATTTTGTTAGCCTCCAGGAGACTAAAATGGAAACTGTTGACAGAAAATTATGTCAACTTGTTTGGTTTAATGATGACTTTGATTGGTTATATAAAGGATATGCAGGACAATCTAGTGGTCTTCTTTGTATTTGGAATAAAAGCTTCCTGAAGCATTCTTTTACAAGCTCATGTTCCTCTGAACAGACACCGTTCTCCCACACTCCACTAATGTTGTCCTTTTTTTTGATTTATGTTAATCCACCTGTGAAAGAAAAGTGTGTTGGCATCCCCTTGTTGTAACTAGTCCACCCAAGATTTCTGGTATGCCACACTGCTCAGCCTTTTTGTTATGTTTTCTAATATGCTCCTAAGTTCTTCCAAATTCTGCTGGTTAATTATGCTGTCAACCACTGTTGTTTCTTGTTCAGCTTGTAGCTCCAGCCCCTTCAGTTCATTTTTCAGTTGTTTCTGCTCATATATTAAGTCTCAAGGCGTCTGTTTGTTCCATTCCTTGATATCATGCTTCACAGCCTTTAGTTTTTCCTTAATTCTTGGACTTATGTAGCCTGTTAGTCCATGGCTCTTCCATGTGTTCTCAACTAGCACATTATAGTCCTTCATCGGAAGCCAAAGATCTAATACTTTCAAAGGCTTAGGTCCCCAGTTCTGTACCTTGTAATTCAAGCTGGCTGGACAATGATCTGATTCATCTTTGTCTAATCCAACTTGGATCCAAGCCATGTCCTGTCCTAGACACTTCTCATTGACTAAAAACATGTCTAGTTTGCTCATGACCGTAAGGGATCTTAGATACCATGTGAATCTTCTTCTTGTCATCCTTAAACCTTGTAATTCCATCTCACTAACGAAGTTGCTGAATAATCTGATTTCCTGCTCACTGGATTGTGGTGCAATTACTTTCCTCTCATTTCTGTGTAATATGGCATTAAAGTCTCCCATGAGACACCACTTTTCATCTTTCTTGCCTGCATATTCTGCTATAAGTTCTCTCCATTGTTCTTGTTTTTCATGTAGACTACTCGGACCATACACATTTATTATATTTGATACCTCATCTTCATTGTACTAGTGTCCTTTGACTCCTAAGTAGACTGATCCTGAAATTATGCTTTGTCTTTTGAATTTTCTGCAGTTCCAGATGTATAGTAATCCCCCTGACTATCCCTCCGAACCTTTATACACCCAATCAAAGTCTAAATCATGCCATAACAATGTACATAACCTCTGATCAATTTGTTCCAATTTTTTGGGTAAGTTAAAATTTCAAATTTGTTCCATTTTAGTTTCCTGCAAAATAATATAATCTAGTTTTTGATGGAAAATAAGATTTTTTACAGCTCTCTTTCTTCCAGCTCGCCCAAGTACTCTTACATTGTATGTGACAAGTTTCATGGGGCTGTTAAATCCTCTGATGTTCGATGAGAGCTTGATGGAAGATCACTTTTACCTCCTGCCTCTTCCTGCTTATTGAGATCCATGAGCAGTTTTTTGCATCCATCAATGTCAGATTCATATGATATTCCCAATTTGTGTCCTATATTCATCATTTCTGTGACTTTCTTCACTTGTTATTTTTTGTTAAGCCAAATTTTCATTTAAATAAAAGTATTTACAAAAAGAAAAAAAAATATTTCAAACACAGAGCACAGGCGCTCTTTCAGACAACTTCATAAGCCAAATAAGATAAGAAAATACATCAGTGATCTCGAAACACCTCTGCTAAGCAGGTTGCCCGTATCTACTATTTTATTGCTTGCCAAGGATTGTAGCTGTCAACTTATCATCCATGAATGGTACACAGCTCACCTATGACTTTAGATAATGGACAGCAGGAGTCTTAAGCGTCATCTTATCAAACCATCACCCATATCTATTATTTTATTGATTGACTTTCTTCACTTGTTGATTGATAGTTTGTTCCTGAATTTGTGCATGGATCACTAGATCCTCTTTCTCCATAGAACCAGAGTTGATAACTAGTTGATCCAACCAATCATCAAGAACAGCTATATTTTTTGCCCTTTCTGGTTCTATGTCCTTACGAGTCTGGCTTCTAGTTTTAGGTCCACCCCCCTACATATTGACGTTTTCTTCCTTCTAACAGGTGTATTTTCCTGATGCTTTATAGTGCCCAGGGGAGGAAACTCAATCTTATTTGCTTTATGTTCTGAATCCATAGTCACTCCCTGGTCCCTCTCACAGTGCTCATTCTCTTTGTTATTATTAGTGCTTATTCTTTCTTGTCCTCCAGAGACATGCATATCTTTTGTTTCTTTTATGCTACCTTCTTTTTCCAAACAGTTGTTCATTGATTGATCATCCTTATCTATCTGCTGGTTTAGAGACTTCTGTGTTAGTTTTTCCATTTCCTTTTTATCAATCTCTACACCACTAGAGGTTGTTGATTGCACATCTCTACTTGTGTGTGTCCTCTTGTGTTCCCTCATACTCATTTAATTGACGTAACAAAGACCATCCTTTTACTTGTTTAGGGGATGCCTAAGTTTCTGGCACAACCTCTGTGTGTACCTCTTGTGTGTTACAATGCATTGTTGGCCACAAATCAAGTTGAGCTGGTTTCCATTGCAGCATCTTCAGTGAGTGAGGTTCCACTTCCTGTAGGTCGTCAGATGTTTGTCTGTTCATTTTTTCCATTCTGGCACTTGCGATTTGTGCATTTAAAACATGCACAGATTCATCCTCAGACCCTTTTGTGGTTCCATTACTGATCTCATTGGTGGTGTTTGATTCTAAGTCGTCTGTTTCAATTTCTTCCTCCTGCCAATTTACTCGACAGTGTGAATCTACTACCTCCACTATGAGTAGTGAACATATCTTTTTATCAATCTCCACCGCCAATGTTTGGTTTATCAATTCCTTTTTGTTCACCTCCAATAACATCAGTGCAGCCTCTACATAGGTACTCTCTATTGCAGACCAAGGTGAAACACAAGTGATCCAGTTATTGAGCCATGCACGGTCTTTGTTCAAAAGATTAACTAGATCACACTTCTCTTTTTCCTAGAGTAAGATATAGCCATCCCCCATTGGACTTAAATTAACTGATAAGTATCTAGCCATTTTCAATGCAAGCTGAAGGTTACGCCACTCATTCTTAATTTTCAGCTTACATACATAACTACCAGATAAGTATTTTTTGATGTATGCAACGCTAGTTTAGCCTCATGCTTATTACCTCCATCATCCTTAGTGTTGCTACATGAGGCTCCAAAGTTTTTTTTCATCAACGTAGGGGGATTTTTTTCCAGGATAGTTCTTGCAGCAATTTTTTGCCTTTCTCCCACTATAGGGGTCCATGCCTGAGTTTGTGGCATCAACTGGTGATTGACCGGCCGTGTCTGATTCTTCTTAAACCTTGCACAGTTAGCTTGCAACCTATATGATCCCAGCCATATGTTATTTAGCTGAATTAAGAACATATGCAGATCATCAACATTCTCAAATTCCACAAATCCAAATGGGCGTTCATCATTGCTCAATTTCCTAGCTACTGGCAGCTCTCTGACCTTACCTTGTTTATGGAAGATGCTCTCAAGTCTTTCTTTAGAGCAGTCAACTGGAAAAAAGGTGAAGAAGAAATTCTAATTTTCTGTCAAAGCTCCTGTGTGCTATCCTCTGTTCATCTACATAGTTGTTCGTGGGCCAAGTCTTTGATGCACAGGCACTGGATTCTGGTAGCCTATAACTGCTTCCCTATAAGAAATTCCAGTTGAGACATAACCAGGACATTGAACGACCATCTTACCAGCCTTGATTGCTGCACACCGTAATCTTCGTTCTTGCTGAGGTGGTATTCGCCAAGGGGTTGTCATTATCCTGTTGCCTACTATCTACGGTTTACTATCTCTGGTTGCAATATGTAGTATGTATCCTCCCCAGGAGCGGGTAGCCCCGAGGAGAGACGGTGGAGTTCTACAAGACTCAGTAATTGGTAGAGAACATTGCTACAGTCAGATTGAGTGGTTACAGGTTAGTGAAGAAGAAGGAACTGTTCATCAGCGGGATATTGTACGGAGAGAATTCAATTTTTCATTCAATCTAGTGATAAGGTGTTAATGCAAATATTTCAAAATATTTGTTGTTCACCTGTGCATAATCACCAAAATAAAGTATGATTACCAAAAAAATTAGATAAAAGAATATTCATGCAATAAAAAAAGTGCAGCGTACCTCTTTATATTCAGCCCACATATCCTCATAATCAATTACAACTGTGTGTGTTTCTAAATCAATAGCAACCCCACTAAGTTTGGTAAACTCATTCAATAGCCGATAGTTCTTCTCCCAAATATGCATCTTGTTATCCACATTCTTCGCAATAATAGTATTCCCTTCAGTCATTGCTCGTACTCTAGCAGCAGCTTTCAGGTGTGTTCCCCTTTTCCACCCCTGGCTGACCTTCCATCCTTCAAGAGAAAGCTCTTTCAATGTAGCCAACAATGCCTTTTCTTCATCCGGCTTCATGTATACCTTCTTTCCCTTGCAACTCCGCTGAAGGTTCAAACTTTATCTTTTTCCCGCGTGCATCATCTGTAGTCACGGGCCTTTTGTACGATGCATTAAGTGGCTTAGTCTTGGAAGTAGGTAAAGGTATCTCTTCTCCTTGATCTGATTCTACTTCTGCAATGTTACCAGATTCGCTTTCTTCAACAGTACTCATGTTCCTACTACAAAAAACATAAGCAAACTGAAAAACACACGTACCAAATCAAACAAAACTACTAAATCGAACTCTCGTGATAGCAATATGATCCTCAAACCCTACCATGTAACTTCTTAAGAGAAATTGTGTAGAATCCTAAACCGATTACCGAATAAGAAGACACCATATCAACTAATAACACAAAATTGCACAAAATCCAGAGATCACGGCCAACTTAGACATAAACATATTGCAGATCGTGGATTTTTCATCTAGTACAGAAGTGAAATACTTTTTCTTTCATACTAGCCCCCAAACTTAAACAAGAGTGCAACACTATGATGTGATTCAAGTTTTGATTATGGAAAAGTGAGAGATGAAATGTGATGACCGTTCTGGCTGATATGCAAAAACAGAGCACATGATCCAAGTTTTTATTATAATGAATAGTGAAAGGGAAGAAGAACAGGGACACATGAGCAAGGTTATGCCACAGGAAAAACTATAGCTACTCTTTGAAGTGAGATCTCACACTCTTGACAAGTCATTATCTCCCCCTCTATTCATTACAGGGATAGCCCTACAAACATGCACAAGCTATGTACCAATATCCTCATAAAAGGGGGAATTGATAAGTTGATAGTCATGATCATATGTTTATAGAAAACCAGATAATGGCGATGAATTGAATGATGAGATGATGTGTGATCTACTATGACGCTAGGGGAGCCATATACCAGATTACCCTTGGCTATACTAGAGAGATAGAAATGAGGTGGAAAGAGGATAAGATTTTCATCAAAGACCAAGATTTAGAATCTCCTAGAGGCTTATGTTGTACATGTTGTATATTCTTCCTTGAATCTATATATACTCTGTAATGTAAACATTTTATTATTATTAATAGAATTTAGCTTATCAAACAAAAAAGACTGCAACACTATTTTAGCACAACTCTTAAAAATAAAAAATAACGCGTCAATTAGTATAAACAAAGTGTAAGAACCAGTATAAACATAGATTCACCATTGGACTGCACAAAAAAACAGTTACTCAATCAAGCATTTCCAGACAAAACATATATGCACAAGCCGAGAAATTTTTTTACGTAACCAAACCAAATCAATTTTCACTTACATCCCATCCCATCCATTATAAATCCATAAAAGAAGGACAAAACGAAGACCATTCTTCAATTCTTAAATAAATAATGATCGATCAACTCAATATAATCGAAAATAACAAAAAAACAAATAAGCAAGCCCTCCAACATTTCATTATGGTCTAACATCAGGAGCCAAAAACTACATGATGGAAAAAATGGAACAAACCCAAAAACAATTATAAGCAAAACTATGAAATTTCTGAACAAAGCACTGATATAAAACAGCCGTAGGCAACAATTTGTTAAACAAAACTACGAAATTTGTTAAACAAAACTACAAAATTTGTTAAACAAAACTACCCCAAAAACAATTATAAACAAGAAATTGAAAGCTTGCCAGAAATGAAGTCGTCGTTCACCATTCGAAATAGGGTGGAGAGCAGATCGCGAATTGAACCACCGTGTAGGAATAGAATCACCTTTTTCGCCGGAAGGGGGCGCCTGTCTCGCAGGAGTTGCCGTTCGCCGGTTGAGATGTCATCGTTCGCTGTTTGCGAGTGGACTTCAGCTCTTCAAACCCTAGGGCGGGATAGAGGAAAAGAAGTAAATAAATCTAGTTGCATACATAAAGTTAAAGCAGGTCAGTATGGAGGATTACGAAATCCTGCGAAATTGTAGGGTAAAATTTTTAGGAGTTAGCAGGTTTCAATCACGGGCCAGTGCAGAATCCTTTGGGCCAAGCGATTTCCATTGTGTGTGCACCAAACGGAGGACAAATGCAGATATCTCTAATCTGCCACCCTTTATCCCCTCAGTAGCCGTCTACCAAACACAGCACTAGAGGTCACTCATGGTCTATGGATTTGAATTAGGGATTAATGTATTACAAGTGTGTAATTCATTAACCACAATATGATTATGTTTTTTTATAATCTAAATTCTATTAATAATAGTAATAATAAGTTTGTACAATGAAATGAAAGACAGAAAAAGCATCCATGTGAACACTTTACAGAATCTGCCAGCTGGATGTAAGACTAAGTCTTTGATGATGATCTTGATAATATGCCCACCTCCATGTATGCCTCTGTGTAGCTAAGGGTAATCTGGTATATGGCTCCTCTAGCTTCATAGAAGACCACAAAGAAACTCAGCATTCAGTTCATCGTCATTGCCGCTTTTCAGCAAGTCAAAACATCATAGCTATCAACTTATCAATTCCCTTTTTTATGAGGATATTGGTACATAGCTCGGCTATGATTGCAGAGCTACCCCTGTAATGAAAGAGACAGCTACGTCGATGGCCATAGTATAGGATCACCGTCAAAGACTAGCTTGTGTTATGCTTGCTGGTGGACAACTTGTGAACTTCCTTCCTTTAGTGTAATTGATTTGCATAAGTGCCTTGTTTTTCTGTCACATTGAGGCAAGAGCCTGGCAGGATCTACCATGTTTTTCTGAGTTTCTCCTGGATATTCATTTGAACTCTGATGTAAGTGCTGAGGTACCAGAATGGTTAGTACCAAAATCTTTTGGTAATTTATGGACTCTGGTATATCCTCATTTGTCTTCAACCTGTACCGCACAAAGACAGTTTCTTTTTGGACCCGTTTATATTATCTTCTTTATATAACCTCCTCTACTACCTTTGCCTTGTACCTCAGAAAAACTTGCAAGAAAATCAGTAGTTCAACAAGATTAATCATTTCTATTTACCATATCCCTAAACCTCAGGTCACTAATAACATGAATTATAGTTTCAACCAGTTCATTATCCATAGGACAGTCAGATCAAATGTGGTATGCGTAAAATGGGAAACCTTGGGTATGCTTTGTAAACTTCCTTACTATGCGAGCACCCTCCCGCACTATTAGCATTCTTTATCTTCATCCTACACAGGCAGACACATTGGAATCAGAACAACAACCAGCTTGAGTCAGACTGTCTCATAGTTTCATAAACGCAATAAATAGATCATATCCACCAATAGACCTAGCACCACTAACAACCAAGCAATTTGGGACCAAAACTAAGCATTGAAACTCAAATAGCATACTAGATATTCAGTCTGCAGAAATAGCTTCAGAATTCAATACACCTTAAAGGATGTATTAACCAGTCATTTAAAGCATAAGGGAAATACGGTTTTATCCGATAAGCTTCATATTAAGCCATGTGTTTCTCTGTAGGGCTTGTAGTGCTGAAAAAATCACTGGTGTTTCCCCCTCAAAATGCCTTTTATTCCTTAATTTCCAAAGTTGCCAGATGAATGAAATCTAGATTGATTCCCATGCATCTGTGTTACTTCCTGGTGGTTTCATAGAGTAAAATTCCTGAAATGTGGGCGTTGCTGTAGGCATTTGGTTATTTGATATCCCCTGATATAGCCACTTTTCCTATTCCTGCAAGAAAGAAAGGGTTATAGGGCAACTGCTGAATAAATGCTCATAATTCTCCTGACCTTCACTGCACAGTATGCAAGGGATCTCCTACTCAGTTGGGATGATGCCTTTGTTCTGCAGCGTTTGCTTGATAGGGAGGGCTTTTAGCTGGAGCATCCAAGCGAGGATTTCCTGCTTGGCTTGTGAGTATTTGGTCCAGATCATGGACAGCAACCTAGCCTCCACATTTTTGTGAACAGCAAGTCTTGTGCTTCAATCTATTTTAGGTAGATGTATTTAGTACAATATTTTCCGATTATATCACCTCTAAACCAGTATGAATCTTGGCTAGTCTGCACAGGAAGTGTTCCTTGTAGTAAGGTTGCTAGCTGGTTTAATTGTTGTTGTTCTTCGGTGTTCCTCAGTTCTCTTCTCCAAGTAAGGTTCCATCTCCAACTGTTATCTTCTCAATTTCGTGCATCAGATATATAAATTAGGGGGTTAGCTGAGATTCTATAGAGGAGAGGGATACTTCTGATAGAGATTCAAGTGTTATCCACTTATCCTTCCAGAAAAGGATTCCCGTTTCATCCCTAATTTTTATGTCCACATTTTGCATAAACCAGTTATGGGAAGTGATTTGTTGTATGGTCTTCCACCAAGAGCATGCATATGAGTTCCCTCTTCTTCTTCCTCGCTATGGGAGGCTAGTAGCTATAGGTCTCTGAAGAAGTCGCGGCGCCCCCAGTTGCAGCCCCTTATCTGTTTCATATTTGGACTTCATAATTTTAGTGGTTAGAGAGTTCTTTCCTTGCAAAATTTTGGTACCCCATTTCCCCAACAGTGCATTGTTGAACTCCCAAATTCTTTGAATGCCCAGTCCACCTTTGTTTTTGGGTAAGGTTATCTTATTCCAAGAGGTCCAGGTTTCTGCTCTCTTACTTGCATTTCTTCCCTCCAAAATATCTCTCTACAATGTTGTTAGTTTATGCAAAACTGATTTTGGGATATTATAAAAAGACAGAAAGTACATAGGTAGGGCATTGTGCATAGAATTAATTAGAATCACTTTACCTCCCACTGACAGAAGTTTGTTCTCCCATGTTTGCAAAATTTGAGCTGTTTTGGATACTATAGGCTGCCATACCACAGTTTTTCGGTTCTTTATGCCCATAGGAAGGCTAAGGTATTTGAAGGGAAAGTGTCCTTACTTGCACCCTACGTATGCAGCCATTTCCTCCAGAATTCTGCCATCCATATTCACTCCATAAATGGAGCTTTTCTGTAGTTCACTTTTAGACCGGATAGTAGTTCCAAGTTTGAGGATGGCTTTGAAAGCTCTGATTGTATCCCAGCTTGATTCACCAAAAAGAAAGGTGTCATCTGCAAATTGCAGATGAGAGAGCTCCACCTGCTTCCTACCAACCTGCAGGAGGGTGAACTCGTGTAGGCTTGCTGCTCTAAGGAGCAATACAGACAAACCTTCTCCATTATCCCCCTGCCTTAAACCTCTTTGTGGGAGAAACTCTGAGGTAGGGCTGACATTAATAAGTACATAACAGGAAGCAGAATCAAGGATCTCAGTAATCCAGTTAATCCATGCCTCGGGGAAGCCCATCTACTGCATTGAAGAGAGGAGGAAGGACCAATTTAATGTATCAAATGCTTTCTCAAAGTCCACTTTGAATATTCTGGCAGATTTCCTCAACTTCCTTATCTCATCAATGGTCTCATTAGCTATCAGGATACTGTCCAGTAGTTGTCTTCCCATAATGAAAACCATATGATTATGTTAATTCAAGGTCTATTGACAACTTATTGGAAATATATAGGATCACACACATTGACATTGAATTCTTGAGGGGTCATTTTGTAATTAAAGTAAAGTATAGGTGTCAAAATGAAGTTTATGAAATTTCAAACACTTGTTTGTAATTGTGGGGCCACAAATACAATAAACATAAGTTTGTAGGATTTATATTATATACATCAAGACTCTATTACTTGGATTTGACACATATATTTATATATATAGGGGACAATTCCGTTGACATTATTTGTGACACTGTTTCCTTAAAAGTTTATGTTTAGGGTCCGTAGGGTTTAGGTTTTGCAGTTTAGTGTTTATATTTTTAGATATTTAAGTTTTAGGATTTATATTTTTGGATTTAGGGCTTAGGGTTTTGGTTTATAAACCCTAAAAAATCTTAAACCCTAAGCCCTAAATCCAAAAATATAAATCCTAAGACCTAAATATCTAAAAATCTAAACCCTAAACTGCAAACCCTAAACCATATGGACCCTAAACATAAACTTTTAAGGAAACAGTGTCACAAATCGTGTCACAAACAATATCAACGGAACCGTCCCCATATATATATTATATATATACAAGTTAGTTGAAAATTTTTACAATTTATATATATGTGATATATATATATATATTTGTTACATGTTTTCCTCCAATTAGATAACGTGAAAGGTTGAATGGCCAATGAAATTACATACAATGGTAAAACAATATACAAAGAATTGTATATATTAGTTGCATGATTTGATTTTACAAAACCTTGACACCTAAACAGGAGTTGTCCAAAGATCAAACACATGTATGGCTATGATCAAATGTTGATCAACTCTAAGACATGTGTTTGCATCTTAAACTCATGGGAACCTCTATAAATATCTAATACATCATATGTGAAGGATTGATGCATTTGCAAGTCATAATAGAATAAACAGAGGGGTTTTCTCTCTACCCGAAAGCATAGAGAAAGGGGTAAAAAAAAATCTGCACTTGATACAATTTTTTCTCTTATCTTCTTAGACTTCGAATGTGCAACTAGCAATCTAAACAACACATATAAGTTGTACAAAAGGTTGTATAAGCTCTCAGGGGTTGTTGTGGTGTGGCCTACCATAAGGAATGGGCATTTTGACACCTTAAAGAGGAGACTACTTTCCTAATCTTGAAAAAGAAATTTTCTTGAGGTAAAAATGATTTCTTGCCCCTTGATGTATAAGTTGTGTAAATTACCAAGGTCTATGGGAAAGCAATTCTAGGTTGTTTTTTTTTGTTATGCATGTTTGCACACACAATTCTTTATGCTTCCGCATGCAACATGCTTCATGACACGTAGTATGGATTTCGAAATTCCTACAATTCGACCATCTGCCCAAACGACTCAATAGAATTACTCTATTTTAGAGGACATTGGGTCATTATAGAGTACGACAAAAGGAGCCTTTTGATGTTGAATCTCAAATCAGTTAGTGGAGAACGTGTCCATTAGTGGAAGGAAAGTTACGTCATTTGATTAGTCCCTGGAGATAGATCAGGGTGTCTAAGGAACCAGAGAGGTATTCACCATCTCTATATTATCTGTTGTTGACTGATAGTGGAGAAACAAAATCTTTGATGAGGCAGTGCAAGTGCATGATTTGATTAAGTGGGAGCCAGCCATGGATGATGAGTTTCTCTCACTTGAGAAAAATAAAACTTGGGAGCTATCTGAGTTACCTGCAGGGAAGAAGGTTTTGCTGAACAAGTAGGTCTATTGGATCAAGAATGAAACTGATGATACAGTGAGGTACAAAGCTAGATTGGTGGTCAAAGGATTTTCACAAAGGAAAGCTATTAATTATACCAAAATATTTTCTCCTTTCGTGAAACTAACCACAATCAGAATTTTGTTGAGTATTGTTGCAGCAGAGAATCTGCACCTTGAACAGATGGATGTAATAATAGTGTTTTTACATGGGGATTTGGATGAAGAAATATATATGCAGCAACCAGAAGGATATGAGGTTTCTGGTAAGGAACACATGGTGTGCTGACTCAATAGGAGCTTGTACGGGTTGAAGCAGGCTCCAAGATAGTGGTACAAGAAGTTTGATTCTTGTATGTATCCACAGAAGTGAGAAGGATTCATTTTGTTATATAAAAAAGGTTGTGATTCTACTCTTGTATGTGGATGATATGTTGATTGCAGGTCCGAGCATGGATGAGATCGACAATATGAAAAGGAAAGTATCGATAGTGTTTGAGATGAAAGATTTGGGTGCAGCAAAGTAGATTTTTGGGATGTGACTTTCTAGAGATCGTTCTGGCGAAACTCTAGATCTATCCCAAGAGCAGTACATTGAGAAGGTATTGTCTAGATTCAGTGTTGATAAAACTAAACCCAGGAATATGTCCTTAGCTAATCATCTCAAGTTTTCGAAGAAGCAATCACCCAAGTCAGTTGAGGAGCATAAGGAAATGGCAAGAGTGTCATATGCGTTTGCAGCTGGAATCCTTATGTATGCTATGGTCTGTACCAAACCTGATATAGCACATGCAGTTGGAGCTGTGATAAGATATATGTCAGATCCAGGAAAAGAACATTGGGAAGCTGTGAAGTGGCTTCTGAGATATTTGAAAGAAACAGCTAGTACTTCACTTCACTATGAAAATGGCAAGGTGGTACTCGATGGTTTTGTTGATGCTGATCTGAGTAGAGATGTGGACACGAGTAAGAGTGCATATGGATACATCTACACTATTTATGGGACAACAATCAATTGGATGTCAAAGCTTCAAAAATGTGTTTCTATGTCATCGACAGACGTTGAATATGTTGCAATAGCTGAAGCTAACAAAGAGATGATATGGTTGACCGATTATTTGGA
>JAOWBN010215480.1:0-13596 GCA_028565015.1 Pinguicula moranensis
GTTAAGTATTGATAACGTAATTAGAACGGTTTCATCATCTTAGCTTTTTGTGATACACTCTAAGTAATAAATAAAGTAAGTAAATAATTAAATAGTAAAGGTTTCTACAATCATATATGTAACATTAAAGTGTTAATACAAAGTCCCAAGCTGATTGACCATAAGACATAACACTAACAAACTCTCACTTGCTCTAAGGACAATCACTCATTCTCTTCAAACCAAGTGTTTATACATGCTGTTAATGTCTAATCTGGGCTAATGCCTTAGTTAATGGATCAGACACATTGGCCTCCGAAGTGATCTTATCTACCTTTATATCGTTCATTTCTATGATTTCTCTAATCAAATTGAACTAACTCATTACATGTTTAAATTTTTTATGAGACCGCGGTACTTTAGCTTGGGCCATTGCACAACTTCTCTCACAAAAGATAGTGATGGGTGTTGTAGCTGAAGGAACCACACCAAGTTCTTTGATTAACTTCTTGATCCAAATGACTTCCTTTGTCGCTTCTGAAGCAGCAATGTATTCAACTTCCGTTGTAGAGTCCGCAATTGTTTCATGTTTGAAACTCTTCCGAACCACCGCACCTCCATTTAAAATAAACAAGTGTCCAGACTGTGACTTGAAATTGTCTACATTAGTTTCAAAACTTGCATCGATGTATCCTTTTATTTCTAAATCGGAATCCACGTATACTAAGAGCAAGTCCTTAAACCTTCTAAGGTACTTCAAATTATTCACAACTATCCAATATTCCTCACAAAGATTGGATTGAAACCTACCCGTAATACTTAGATCTGATAGCTGAAGCATATGGTATCTTCTACATGAGGATGTTATCCTGATCAGTTTTTGGTTACATCTTACTTGAAAGTTGTATACCGTGCCCCATCAGAAGAAACCCTTTCTTTGACTGATATATGCTAAATCATTTTAGCACTTTGTCTAGGTACATTGCTTGAGATAGACCAAGCAGCCACTTGGATCTATCTCTATAGATCCTAATTCCTGAAATATAGGTTGTTTCTCCTAAGTTTTTTTATGGAGAATTGCTACAAAAGCTTCACATTTTGAAGCATTGAAATATCGTTTCCTATGAGCAATATATCATCTACATATAGCACAGGAAAATAGTCGCATCTTTGTCAACCTTCTTATATACAAAAAGGTTCATCAAGATTTATGATGAAATCAAACTCTTTCATTGCTACATCAAACCTGATGTTCCAACTTTGCGATGCTTGTTTGAGTCTATATGGATCTCTGAAGCTTGCACACTTTATTGGCATCATCGGATTCAAAACCTTGAGGTTGTATCATATACACCTCTTCTTATAGATTACCATTAAGGAATGTTGTTTTGACATCCATCTGCCATATTTCATAATCATAGTGTATTGCGATAGCAAGCTATATCCTAATTAATTTAAGCATCGTAACTGGAGAGAAGGTTTCGTCATAGTCAATTCCTTACTTTTGACTATATCCTTTATTTACCAGTCTAGCCTTCGTCCGTGTCGATTTTCTTTTTGAAAACCCATTTACAGCCTATTGGGACAATCCCTTTAGGTTGATCAACCAAGGTCCAAACCTTTTTGACATACAAGGAATCCATTTTAGATCTCATAACATCTAGTCATTTGTCTTTGTCTACACTAGACAAGGTAGTCGGTAGGTTCATCATCATCTATGATGAATACATCTTTTTGTTCATTTAGGTTAAACCCATAATGAACAGGGGCTCGATGTTCTCAACGGACCTACGAGGCCCTTGTGTTTGAGTTTCTTTGATTATCTCATCTCTATGAAATAATTGCTCTTGTTCCATCAATTGGTCGGTGCTTGGTTGAGGATCTTTAATTTCTTCAAGTACCACTTTACTCCCACTTGCCTGTTCTAGTATAAACTATTTTCCTAAAAAGATCTCATGTTTTGAGAGAAACACCTTTTGCTCTACGAAGTTATAAAAGTAATATCCAAGAAAATCTTTTGGATATCCTACCAAAAGGCACTTATCGGACTTAGCTTCGAGCTTGTCTGATTCAGCCTGCTTCACATAAGCAGGGCATCCTCAAATACTTGAGGTTTGATTTCTTATCCATATCTCGTATGGAGCGGTATCAACTGATTTATATGGAACACAATTGAATACTAGCGATGCAGTATCTAAGGCAAAACCCCAAAATAGTTTTGTAAGACTTATATGACTCATCATCGATCATACCATATCTAATAGCGTGCGATTTCTTCTCTCTGACACATCATTTAACTGTGGAGTGTATGGAAGAGTTCTTTGTGTGATGATTCTGTGATATTCAAGATAAATTCAAAATTTGGTACTCAAGTATTCACTACCTCGATTGGATAGAAGTATTTTGATACTTTTTCCCAATTGTTTCTCAACAACATTCTTATATTCTTCGAACTTTTCAAAAGATTTGGATTTGTACTTCATTAAGTACACGAGACCATATCTCGAATGGTTGTCCGTGAATGTGATAAAATATGAGAAACCACTTTTAGTAATAGTCGATAACGGATCACATGCATTAATATGTACTAGTCCAAGCAACTCCATAGACCTTTCTCATTTTCTCTTAAAAGAAGTTTTAGTCATTTTGCCTTGCAGAAAAGACTCACAATTCTCAAATGATTTATAATCAAATGAGCTCAAAAGACCATTTTGGCAAATTTTGGAAACACGGTCTTCGCCTTCATGACTAAGTCTACAGTTCCTGAGGTATGAGGGACTTAAGTCATTCATACACGTATCTACATTAAGTATTGGTTTATGTATGTTCCAAACATAATGACTATTAATACTTGGGGCCTCACAATACCTAACTCTATTTTCAAAACAGTACAAATATTATTTTGTTGCAAAATGGAATATCCTTCATTGTCTAAACAAGAAATGTATACAAGGTTTTTCATAAGTACACGAATATAATATTAATTACAAACTTCTAGTACAAGCCCATTGGGAAAATTGAGATAGTAGGTTCCGATAATAAGAGACATAACTCTTGCTCCAATTCCGAGCAAACCCATAACTTTTCGCTTCAACCCCATCAATTTTTTATAAATGTGAACAGGGGATCCGATATCAAATACCCAAACATTAGAAGTGAATGTATGAAGTATATCAATCATGTAGATACTTGATGAAGATATTTCCTTGAAATTCTTCAAAAATGCAAGATAATCTTTGCATTTGTGTCTCCAGTGGCCCAGATTGCCACAATGGAACCAAGTGCATTTTTTAGGTTTCTTGTCCTTTTTGACACCACCACTTGCTACTGCACACTTCTTGCCCTTTTACTTTTTAAGCTTGCGTTTAGACAACTTTTTGCCTTTTTCAGATGACACGAGCAAGATAGTACTCTTACCCTTTTGCAACTCAATCTTATTGAGTTTGAGTATATTCACCGACTCGCCTAAAGGCACTTGAATCTTATTCACTTTAAAGTAGAAAATGAATTGTTAATAAATCGGTGGAAGAGATTGTAAAATCAAATTTACATAAAGGCTTTCTTCTAGGTTTGATCCAAGGTCCTTCACCCTTTTGATGAGCCCTAGCATTGCCACGCCATGGTCAGCCATAGAAGAGCATTCTTTCATCTTGGCTCTAAATAACTCTTTGGTTAGATTGAAATTTTTAGTCTCAGACTGAGCCTCAAATAGTTCTTTGAGGTACCCCATCATAAGCCTCAATATGCTTCTCGTAAGTAGTTTGAATGACCCGAGATGCACCTTCTTCCGGAGGGTTGGGTTGGGTTTGGTGTCTCGATGACATGCACAAGTTTTTCAATTTTGAGAACGATTTGCAAATTCCGTTTCCAATCCAAGTAAATAGCACCAATTTGCTTGTGGGATTTGAGAATAAAATGAAGATTCAATTGCGTGGAAGACATCTACAAAGCATGTGAAGGAAAAGATAAGACTTTGTTGTTTTATATGTATTCAAAATGAATATAGTAGACTTTTATAAACATATCTATTTTGCTCCAACTGTTTTATTTCAAATCAAATACCCTCTATATTAATTTGGAAGATTAAATTAATCTTCTAGTGGGTCAAGGATCCTAATTGAACCCTAATCAAACCTTGAGTGAAACTAAACAAGCCAACTATGGTTATTAAGGGTAGTTGTCAGTCAACAATTGCAACTCCTTGCTTTTGCTTGGGTAGTTAACTCTTTTTAACCTTACCAAGATTTTGCCTTTAATACTCTAGACCTTGAGGAAAACTCAACAAACCAAGAGTATTAGTCAAGTCAAACACCATTATTCTGAACGTCATAACTTTCATGATAAACTCCATATGAGATAGATGGTCACCTTGAGGGAAACTCAACTATTAAGAGGGCCGTTTTACCATAGTAATGGAAGGCACAACCTTTTTCAAACATGTTTGAAAAGGAGAGACTTTGATTATTTTTTGAGGGGTTTGATATGTTTCGTTCTCATCATGTTTAAGTTGTCTAGCTGCATACACAATCCTATTATTATCTTATAATAATAAATCATAAAGCTTGCTAAATAAACACATATAAGCGTGAATTGATTAGGTACTCTACTAATCTCTCGGCCATTAAGAGATTATGAGGTTTAGCCTAAGGGTATTCTTAAACGGTTTTAAGACATGCAACACCTTTGCACGTACACCTCCATGATTTGCATCTTTGTGGTTTCCTTCTCTTGAGTTACATAATTCTTAACCTAACAATCACAATTTTCCTCCCACTAGACTAATGAAAAATTACATTCTTTGAGAATCTCAAGTTACATTTTAGGGGAGTAAGATAAAGAAAGAATGACATCAAAAAATTGAAGGAAGACTTGGTATGCAAGCCATATTTTTAATACCTATGTAACTATTATATCCATTCAACCAAGAATTAAAGTAATAACAATTATTACAATAATCACAATCCCATTGGGCTCTATTCGATGATCAACCACCATGCCTCATATTTAATTCAAAATTAAATAAATCATGTAAAGTTAGAATACAACAAAGATTAATAACACGACACATATTCTTGAATTTTGAAGTAGTATGCAAGAACAAATTCTGCAATAAAATTGCTACGGTTTTGGGAGGCTTTTTCAAAGCTTAACCTCTAGTTATATATGAGCAATTACCTATGCTTCTACAACATCATTCAGGATCCAAATTGTGCATGTAGCCACTACCACAATTTTGTCCACCAAAAAATTAAGTCTTGGTCAAAACATAACTTAAGATTTTGTGAAGCAAAATTTTCAAGGAACATATGCATGCACATCCTTTGTCATCTAACATAAGTTGTGTAATAAATCTTTAAAAATGTAACAATTAGCAATGGCTCAGATACCACTTGTAGGAACTCCGAAATCTATACTATGTGTCATGAAACATGTTGCATGCGAAAGCATAAAGAATTGTGTGTGCAAACATTCATAACAAGATCTAAAGAAGAAACTCTATTAATGGTACATGGGAGAAATGTAAGATCTCTGAAAGCTATACTACGTGTCATGATGCAAAATTTGTGTGGAAGCGTAAACATAAATGTGTATTAAGCATATATAACAAAAATTTCAGAGATCTTTTGACCAAGGATCTTTGCTAATTCACACAACTTGATGGTACAAGGGAGAAAGTATTTGTTTACCTCTTGTAGAATCACTAATTCATGGAAGAAAACTCTTTCCGTTGAGATGTTTAAGTGTCCACCCTCTAGAGTAGTCCACACCACCACTTCCCTTAAGGTTTATACACCCAAATTGTATGAATTATATGTGTATAAAGAAGTCTAGCTCCAACCTTTAAGCCTTTGAAAAGATAAGGAAACTTGTTCAAGTTTTTGCCCGAAAATTCCAAATCTTTCTCATGTAGATAATGCAATAAGGATTTGGAATTTCTCAACAATTTTCAAAGGGCTTAAAGACCGATCGATTCCACATATTTGTAATGATATTAAGGTATTTATATAGGTGGTCATGAGTTTAAAATGTCAACACATGTTGTAGCTAAAGGTTAACATTTAACCATAGCTTTACATGTGTTACAACAATTGACACTTCATGCTTTTGTGCTCTATAAGTTCTCAATAACTCTGCAATAGACCTCTAGCAAGATATCATGGCTCCTAAGCTTTGAGAAAAGTCATAGAAGAAGACTATCCTTTCAGGAATTAGTTCTTGTATAATTGATATCTTTTCACCAATAACATACTTCTAATCTCGTATATTGAGGTTATTTGTCACCCTCATTTATATACGTAAGATTTCTTGTTCCGGAAGTCATGATCATTATGTTATAATTAGAAACTCTTTGTAATTAAACTGCTTTGCAAAGCCTAATATGACTTCTTACAAGTGGCCATGAGAATGTCTTCTCCTAACAGTTTAGGAGCAATGAATCCTTTATTGACCACTCATAATCTTTTCGTACTTCAAATTGTTCGCAAGACTACCCATTGTTACCCATTTACGATGTAACTCTGAATATAATCAAAGAATGACATCATACTCAATATCTCTATATGGTGATCTCAAGTATAAGGATCACTTACACCCTTTATTCTTTAGAGTATCACCCATCGACAATATGGTGATCTCTATGTGGGTCAATCCGATGTACTTGTCAACTACAAGCATCAATGTTTCTAGCTTAAGCGTCACTACACCATAGTTGATGAGATCAACTATTTCCTTCAACAGGAATTGGCTAGAACATGCTAACCTGTTCGTATTAATGATGCCTTGTCTCATTAATACTATTGGTAGGGACATTTAGTATTGATAACTTTAATTAGAGTGGTCCCATCATCACAAATCATTGTGATACATTCTAAGTTATCAACGCTAGACTTCACTATTTTATATGTTATAAATAAACAAGTAGTGAAGGTTGCTACAATCATATATACAACATTAAAGTGTTAATACATAGGCCTAAGGTGATTGGCCTTAGGACATAACACTAATATGTGGCTCGCTGGTTTGAAGATTTTCATTACTAAATTGGATTGGGGGTCCTAGAGGACCTGTTTGAGTGTGTGCTATTTGTTTGAATCTCCTTTGTTTCCTTTTACAAGCACGATGAGTTTCGTCGGTTACTGAATTTTCCGTGATCATGGAAATGTGAAGTTGTTTTCTGTTTTTTGTGCAACCATACTCTTCTCGAGTCCACACATGACTGTGATGTGGACTCTGAAGTATCCAGTTAGATAGGTAACCTTCCCAGGCAAGGCATTCTAATTCTTTTTCAGTTGTCAGCAATCTTCCATGAGATGTCCATTGTAGGGGAGTACTTCAAACGAGTTCCCTGTCTCATTTCTATCGGGGTGTTTAAAAGGTCGGTACGTTGGATTGCCTTTAGGATTTTTGCAGGGGATGCACGGAATGTGTGGTGTCCCACATACCTTGCTTTATTACCTTTTTCTTCAATTTTTTTTTATGTTATCTTGTCTTTTCTTGGGAGTTTCTTCCGGATGCCAAGGCTTCCACTTTGTCCTCGTTTTAGAAGGGTCTTTTCGAATACGTGGACGTTGTCCCATTTCTTTGTGACGGATGTGTTTGCCGCAAATGTAACTTAATCTTCCATGGGTGTCAGGTGGGTCGTCCATCAGAGCTACCGCGAGTGGACCATATTGGAGTCCATGAATTATGGCGTTGATTCTAATGCTAAGGGACAAACCTGAAGTTTCGGTGCATGCTTGGTTGAACCAATAAATATAGTCTTGAAGGGATTCATGTGACTTCTTTGGGTATTTTTGCCCGAATAAGTGCATGGCTATTTAGTCAACCCGTTGTTGTATAGCAAAATATTGAGAAGATTGGGTTACTAGTTCTTCGAAGTTCCATTCTTCAGGGAGTGAGAAGAACCATTTTTGCACTGCTCCTTTTAAAGTTAATATAAATACTCGGCATGCCACGACTTCTGATATGGAAGTCATTTTCTTATATAAGGTGAATGACTTCTAGTGCTTGCGTGGATCTGATTCTCCAGAATATCTAGGTAGCCTGTCCACTGTTGTAGGTGCCAAGGTTACGATTTTCTGTTGAATTATTTACAAAATGCCTTACTCATGATGGTGGGCAGCTAGGTCGGCATGCCGGGGGGGGACAGGGGACCGGGTGTACTGAAGCGAGATGATGTTTCCTTTATTTGATCTTGTAATTGCTTTCTGAGATTTGATTCTAAATTGGTTAGATTTGTTTTTGACATATCTGCTTACCTTTAGAGCCGGAGGCTATAGCAGTCATCATATTTGGCTTCAAAAGATTTTCAGATATTGTTGGTTGTACGGCATTGGCATGTTGGGAAGTGATATTGTTTGCTGCTTCTATTTTTTTGAGCTTTTTATTGGGGTTTCCACAGATATGCCAAATGATGTGGTCATATTATTTATTGCAAAATTAGAAAAGTTAACTTAAAAACTCAATAATCTAAAAAGAACTCGATGGGAGCATTAACTGCTTCAGAAAAGAAGATATACGATTTCTATACAAATTTTGTACAGTTGCTCCAATATTTACTCTTTTTTTTTATTCTATCTCATTTTTTCTAATCTCATTTTTCCTCTTTCTCGTGGCTTTCTTTTCGTTCTCTGATTTTTTTCTCTTTTCTCTCACCTCCCCACTTTGTGTTCTGCGATTTTGCTTTTTCTCTTTTTATAGCAAAATGGTGTTTGGCTTCTGTCTTCTGATTGGCGTCTGGTTCCAGTCTGCTTCACCTTCTTCATGGAAGGTTGGCGGACGATTTTTTTTTTCTGGTGCAAAGAGGCAATGGCCAGCAGCTGTTTCCAGGTGGTCTTACAGGATTGGTTCTTTGCTGCGGCGCATTCCTTCTTAGGTAAGTAATTTTCTTCTCGCGCAAGGAAGTGACGGGATTTTACCTTCCCAATTTCTCGTGTAGGGGCGAAGAGTTTTTCCCTAATTTAACATGAGGGGGCAACAGATTTCCCCCCAATTTTACGTGAGGGGCAAGAGGAGGGTGTTTGCTGCTATTTGGGCTAAATAATTTTAGGTTTACGGATCTGGATTTTGTTATGTGTACACAAAATATCTGGGCTACAGCAGTGTATTATTGGGGATATGAACAAAGAATTGCAGAGGTACCGATATTCAAAGGAGAGCAGCAGGGCTGAATGAAATGATTGTTGAGATTGACTTGGTTGATCTGCCTCTGTGTAGAAAGAAGTTTACTTGGTACTGTCCTAATGGCAGTTGCACAAGCTGTTTATACAGGTTCTTATTTCTCTTAAACATGGTTGCGGAAATGGCCTCAAATGGAACAACTAGCATTAGCCTGTGGTATATTGGATCATTGTGCCCTCATTGCTCAAAATCGATGGCTGTATTGGGGAGAGAAGCCATTTAAGGTGCTAGACAGTTGGCCTCTGAATGCGGAATTTGTTGGAAAATATAGAATATACACGAAATTGAGTCTAGAATTTTATTTTCTCTTCTTGGAGTATTTTTTGTGAGTCATTCTTTTGGTGATTGAAGAAAGATATCTTTAGAGTTCGTCGGAGTTGTGCTTCAAGTACTGTGCATATCAACTTGTATTTATTGTATCCTGAGAGAAAAATGCTCGGGAATCTCCAAGCACCGAAGAGAGGACGAATTCGTTTTGAGAAAACTGTGAGTTTCAAAGACTTTGGAGTTCTTCAAATTCTCATGTTTCGTTCAACAGTGTAAGGTGGAAATTTATGTAATTCTTATAAAAATTTATTTCATATTGCTTATTTCCTCTATAGTAACAAAATGTTAATTCCATCGATTTTGTATAACAAATTGACTACGGTCGTTGAGACATAATGACTTACCATGGAGGTGCATGGCAGGGAGTCATATGCAATGTTTTAAAAAAAAAGAGTTTGAGAATCTGCTTGAAATCTTGAACAACTTGAGATATGGAGATACTAAGGATGCGTTTGGTAGACGATTTCTGGGCAGATTAAGTCGGGTAATCGAGGGTTATCCGACTTTACCCGACTTTACCCGGCGTTTGGTACACATGCACTATAAAACGTCGGGCCCGAAGGATTGCGTTCGGGCCCGGATTACTGTTGGTTTTCTCTCATTTTTTTGTCCGCCCAAATTTCGGCGGATTGCGAAACCCGCCAGCTTCCCGGACTGCACGATTACAAAAATGCCACTCCTTATTCAATAAACTACAACAGACACAGGTATTAATAGAGTAGTTTTGTCAACCCTAGCACATGTTTTCTCCATCGCAGACAAAATAGGGAGAGCGGCCCATTTTTTCCGATCTGCCCGCGATGAACCGGCGACCCACTCCATATCGAAGGTTTGATTTTCTAGTTTTCTGGTTTTCTTAAACCACGATTGACCTCGATTTCGAGTTCGTTTTTGTCTTGCATTCGTAATGAGGCATACGATTTTACGGGTTTGCCTAGGCTTGGTTTTACGATTTTGATTTCGAGTTTGTTTTTAGGGGTTTGGTTTTACGGGTTCGCCTAGGCTTCAAGTTTAGGGGTTTGCATTTAGGGATTCCATTTTAGTGTCGAGTTTAGGGTTTAGGTTCGATTCGTTGTTGGGATTCGAATTAGGTTAAGGCTCATAGACCACTTTCTCGCACATGAGGGGCACTATTACTTCTTGACCACAATGAATGCCGAGGAACGTGCTGAGTTCATCAAGGTTTTTAATGAAGGGAAACTTGGGTAAGTTCAATGCCGATGTTATGAGTTTTGGATGCCGAGGAACATGCTGAGTTCATCAAGGTTTTGGACTTAGTTCAAAATGGTAGTTATTATTCGATGTAAGTTGTCATGTTCGGACTTAGTTCATACTATGAATAATGTTTCAGACAATTGCATTATGGGTTTTGTATTTTGGCGACTACTTGGATTTGGTGGGCACTAGTTATGGCTTATATTTGACGAGAGACAATATACTAATAATGTTTCTTCTCCTTGCTTTCATGATATAGACTTCCTGAGCTTTCAATGTACCGTCCATGTGAAGTATTGAAGTTTCACAACTACACCTTTCATGATATTGTATGGCGATCTTGGCGTAGAATGTTGTTTTGAACTGTGGATTTTATGTATTGTTAATTGATGTTATGGATTTTATGGCCTTTACTGCAAGAAAACTTGATGCTATGGATTTTATGTATTGGTAGTTGATACTATGGATTTTATGTAGTTTACTAGTTGATGTTAAGCTTTTTTTGGTTGATACTTTTGATGCATTTGCATAGTATGAACATATTATGATGTGATCATGGTGTGCTTGTGTATTTTGATGGTTTTTGAATGTTGATCCCAATGTTCTGACTCTGCATGTTTTGGAAGCAATTGTATGGAAATAAAATGGATTTTATGGTATTTCCTTTCAGGATCACTTTTTTGATTTCGGGTGTTCGCTCCAGAAGGTTGAATAGTTGCCTCTGTTATTATTTGCATAATTTCTTCATCACTCTGCATTGGTTGGTACTTTTGATACCTGTATTGTTTTTCTGAAGTTCTTGGGATCCTCACGGTCTTCAAAAGGATACATCGACTATCTAAAAAGTTCATGGAACATTAAACAACAAAATATGATACTCCATTACTGAGTCTTAACAAAGCACTTGCCTTTCCATCATATTCCTTTTTAAGCAACACCACAGAAGCAATATATGCAGGGGTACCAACTGTAGACTTTGGCTGTGAATGAAGCACTGAGGACTAGAAACAAACACAAGTAATAAAGATAAAAGGACTACAATAGAGTGAAGTTGGAATGTCGTAATTGTTGTACATTGAAACAACATTACTATCAAAGTGCACTATTACTGAAACAAGATTAGGAATGTGAAATATCTGCAAGAAAACATCAAAATAAATAGAGCTTGAGCAAAAATTCCAAGAATGACAACTGCAAATACACATCTCCCATCTGATTGAATTTACCTAATAAAGGTGTGGAAAGCAAATACACATCTCCCATATGTCGTACCGGCAACATTATAGAGCTTAATTGTCATATTAGCAAATGCAAAACCGTGCAAATCCCAACTACAAACCATTCTACAATTAAAAACAGTAAGATCAGCGACAAATGTTAAGTAAAATATTCTCTCATGATGCAAGAAGTGGCACTTGCAGCTGAAATTTGGTGGTACACGAATGGAACTGGATCTTCTCCATCAATGATGATTGGATCATCTTCCACGTCCCCGGTCTTGCGTTCAGGTGGTAGTGGCGGTGCAATTGTGGCTGGAGTTGGGCGATTCACGTACGGGAGGCTGCCTTCCTTGTATGCACGGGCATACATCCGCAAGGATGACCTGGATGGAGGCTTCACCAGACAACGGCGAACAGCGGGAGGTGGACGTAAAGGCGCGCGGCCGACGAGATTTTTGTGGTGTTCTTCCATAATTCCTCTGGATGTAGGGTTTCGTTCAATTTGGGAGAATTCAGAATTGGATGTGTAGTCTGTAGAGATGGGTTCACGGGACATAAGTAATTTGAGGTGTAATAGTATTGAGGGGCGTATTTGGAATTTGATGTGTAATAGTAATTCTGCCCGGAGTATCCCATGAGTAATTCGTCGCTACCAAACGCATGCAAACTGATTACCTCGCGAAATCATGTCATTGCATTGTCCCACAAAATCAATACCAAATGGCTGGTTAAAAAAATTCCACCGTCCTAATCTTGCAATTGCCCGCGAACCGGGACAATTGTAATCCGGCTATCAAACGCAGCCATGGACATTCTTTTGACTTTATCCCCCTTAAACTCAAGTAGTCAAATGATGAAAATAGCCGCTCCAAAAATTCAACATTCCATTAATGTATTTTTTTTTTCCATAGAGACCACAAATAATACAATGATGAACTGCATTTTCACTTTTCACTTCTAAATTTAATACCACCCACTAATTCAATTAACGAGATTATATTGTGAATTACAACGGAATGATTCACTCGGGGAATGTAAATAATTTTGTGCAACGTGAAAAGATATAATAGGCGACCGACGGACCAGTATGTCTGTAAACTGTAGATTGTCTTTCCGCAGTCTTTTCCCGACATTTTCAGGTTAAAATGGAGCGCCACTCCAACGTTATTTACGATTGTACTCGACGGAGAAACACACACGAACACATTCCCCAGAGCATGGGTGTTCTGTATTATGGCCACGTACATATATGTGAACTGGCGGCTGAGAGACATGTGCATTCTGTGAACGTTATTTCTCCACTTATCTGCTTGATTCCTAGCCCCATGTACAGGTTGTTTTTCTTGTCTTACTTCTCACACCCGCAAACCGGGTCATTTATTTCTGTACTGCTTTATTAATGTTCCTTTTTCTTAGTGGATTAGATTATTTTTTTCCCTGTGTTCTTGCTGATTAGTTGGTTATTGATGAGATAACAAACTTGCTGTTTCTGGGATTTGGTTGGAATTTCTGGGAGGCTGTTCTTGGGTTTTGGGTTTTCCACAACTTTGTTGTTTGTAGGTCTGTGAAGTGTGGTGAAGCCACTGATTTTGTATATTAACAGGAAAAAGGAGAGGCTGCTGTTCTCTGATTGTGGGTGATCAATTTCTTGGAATTACTTCATGTTGATGAGGGA
>JAOWBN010215490.1:0-25426 GCA_028565015.1 Pinguicula moranensis
CATTGTAGAACATAAGAGCATCCCCTCTGCCATCCAAAGTTTCAGGACATAAACTCATAACACATTTTCCACAAAAAAGTCGCACAACTAAACCTATACCGAATTGAAGATATGTGTAATGAGAGATGTCCAAACTGATAAAGATAGGTATGAAGAGAATGTAGACGCTGTTTTGATAAAGCACATGAGGATGGTCATGCATGATTGTTTCAGGATTATTTCACAGAGAATTCAACTTACATAGATGAGAATTTTTATCACCATGTTAGCATGCGGTGATCATTGTTTAGGGGCATAGTGAAGGCCATGGAAGTCCATGACACTTTTTTTTTGTGTCGGCATTTCGTCCTTACTAAAATGTTACTTCGACCATAAGCATGTTTGCTTATAACGCTGTTGTCGAATCTCTTGATGAATACATCCAGATGGTATGGCCATGGAATGCCTTCGACATTTCAATCGTTGTGTGCGTGTGTGCTCTCAAGTCAGAATATATTCAACGACCAGAAACCCACAAGATGTCCAAGATATTCTTATATTTGGAGAGGCTTGTGGATTATTGGGAATGTTGGAAAGTCCAGGTTGTATGTATTACAAGTGGTTAAATTATCCCATTGAGGCGAGTATACCTTATAAATGGAAGTCCACAATTGTGCTTCAAGTTATGGCATCTACTGATACTTAATTTGGCATGCCTCATTCAGTGCTCCAAGGTCAAACAATGACTTGAATGTATTGTGCCGATCTAGGTGATGTGGGCAAAAAAAAGACTGATAAAAGCCCATCAAAGTATCGGGACCACTCGCTGTCGGGAGAAGGAAATTCGCCGAATACAAAGGTCATCTCAAAGACTAGCTATACCTCGAGGAGTCCACCTTGTGCCTTCACATTCAAGCCCAAGCAGGAACGGCCTCATATCAACTACAAACTCCCGCGAGGTGGGCACATGCATCCCCTCGACAAGGAAATGACAGCCACTGACAAGAGGGGATAATATTCAACCGCCAGCACTGACAAGTGGGGCATATGATTAATTGTCATATCCATAGAAAAATATCGAGATATCATTGTACAATCCAGGAGGAATGACCTCGTATTATCCATTATATCTTTCAAGGCAAGCACATACATCCCGAACAAGAACTTAATAGCCGCCGCCTGAATGGCCCATCCTCCTAGAGCCAATGACAAAAAAGATAACAAGTAATCACTACCTCTCACAAATAGGGCATACGATTACCTCTCATATCCGTAGAAAAATACTGATATACTTTTGTATAGACTTTATATATAGGTCGATTGACTATTAAAAGAGATAAGCAATTTTTGGGGAACACAGTCGGGCATACTTTATATTTATTTCTTTATATCTCTTCTCTCCGAGAATTGTATAGTGTAAATCAAGGAGATTAATGAAGAACACACAAGCACCCTATGTATATTTTTTCCTAGTTTGATCTTTGGCACCATCCGTGGGGAATGTTTCTCATACTCATTGATAAGCTTTTCCTACTAGTAAACTCAAGATGACTACTGAATTCGATCCATTATTAGCCATGGAGAACGAAACACGAGGGGGCAACCTCTTTGAAACACAAAGGGAAAAATCTAGGAAGTGGGGGGAGCAAGCGCAAACCAACATATTTGAAAGGCAAAGAATCCACCAACATGGAGAAGGAGGGTGCCTCATTCTTGACTCCACCATCCGCCAACCTTGAGGAGAACCCCAAAGAGGAGGAGATTCTGACGAATCCTAGCTCTCGGAAGGCACGCTACCACATGCCCGAATGAATCCCATGAGCAAAAATGGATCCGAGAGAAGTCGTGAAGGAGAATGAGATCCATGGGGCAAAGGACGTTCGAAAGCACAGACATGAACCGATATCAGAATCTCTAATTCAGCTACAGCAGGTGACGCAGAGAGGCTTAGATCTATCATCTACGAAGGAAGTTAGAGCCTTTGGACAAGACCGTATTTTTTGGAGAAGTCTTGGTCGCCAATGATTATGGGTACCTGCTATCTAAAAAAAAACTCCTACATACAATGGGACCGAGGATACCGAGTCGCATGTGACCAGGTTAGAATTCTTGCTGCACACCATACAACCTTGGTCAGTGGCCAATGATATATCCTCATGCTTCACTGAGACTCTGACGAGTTGTATGAATTGGAGGACCATAACCTAGGGAAGAAAAGGCTTCAAAGGCCCTAGCAAGCAAGAGTGACCCTGCCACCACAAGAGATACTCGAGCGGAGAAGGTTCCTAAACTTGAGGAACTTTCCATTTAAGATAGCCCTATGAAAAAAACTCAATACACCACTTTCACTTCCCTGAAGGCATCCTAGAGCGAGATTTTTGTTGTCGTCGAAAGAGCTGGAGTCTTTACCGAGCCACAAACCAAAGCCAATCAGCAAAAGACCGACGAGTAACTCTTCTACAGATATCACAGGGACAATGTACAAAGCATGGATGATTGTGAAGAACTAAAGAACGAGATCAGAAGGTTGATTCAGCATGCCAACTTACATAATTGGATCAAGAGTATCCGTCAAGGCCCAAGCAACAAAGCTCCCAACTATAAATGAAGGTGGCTTTCGAACCAGGTATGGGGAAACAACCCGCCTTGAAATAACCAGGTTGCGCATGAGCCACCTCAAGTCATTAAGGATCCGTTTAGAAGACTAATTGATGGGAGATAACTGCTGCATTTTGTGAGTTATCCATACACACATGATATTTGGTACTCACCTTCACGAAATCCTTGATCTAGAAGAGTTATACCATGACCCGGGATAACTAATTCCTATCTCTGAATAAGTCCAAAAATGTTATCACCCCAAATTTGGCCAGATATTGTTATTACTCATTTGCCTTGATTCCAAATTACCCGCTACCCTTATTAATTTATCCACACTTACAGGGTATGCCACTGATACACACCTAACACAAAAATTACCGAAATTCAAGCCTAACTTCATGAAGGGCTTTTACAATTCAAGCGGAGAATTTCAATGGCTCCACTTCAAAATCTTCGTCCATCTAATGAAGTTGCATCCTCTGCATCGATTATTGATGTTTAGTTGAAGGGCTTCATCGACCTGTGTTTTTCTCTTGTTTGAACTGTCTCGAGTAAGTTTGGTGTTAATTATTTTTGGATATTTCTTCTCTAGAAATAGATTTTAGATGGGTTTATCGGGTATTGGCATGTATGTTTCCATTGTGTTTAACCTTTTTCCTTCCTTGAAGCACAAGTTATGCATATACCGTAGATGGTGGTATAATCAATGTGAACTATATGAGGACAGTCTGCTGCATTTTTTTCGATTATCTGGTTATGGAAATCATGTGTAATTTTTGTCATCTTCTTCGTTTGATGGTCTTTGAGTTTGATAAGGTGTATCTGTGTGCTGATGAAGTTTCCCTGAATTAAAAGTATAGAAGAAATCCAATTGCTATCTTGTTTAAAATTGTTATTCTTTATCAGTTGCAATCAAAATATTACATGTTCTTTAAATTGATCAAAATAGGAGTTCTTCAATTTTTCTGTTCACGGGTTGTGTGTGTTTTGGGTCCTTTTGTCTAAGTGATGAACTGGCATAACTTTATCATCGTTATTTGCTAGGAAAGATAAGACTCAATCCATTAATTAGAGATAGCTAATTGATTTGTAAATGTTAAGGATCATGATACACGATCCTTACCATCTAAACTACCTCTCTATTCCCTTTCCCTATAACTACCCCCTGTAATCAAAGAAAGAAAGCAATGAAGTTAGTATTCAATTGATAGAAATTTTATTCTTATTCCGCTTGATTCAAAGCTCATCATGGTATCAGAGCAGAGTTCTAATCTTCGGACTTGATTCGAATCTCATCATCTACCCTTGTGTTCTGTCACAATGACGAACACATGCAACAAATACAAAGATTTCATAGAGGGTACTAAGGCTTCAGCAGGGGAGGAGACAACCCCAGTTGAGCTATCAACCCAGCTCACCTCCCTAATCTGACAGATGCAACCAAAGGAGACCAACCAACCTCTGGTGGTCAACATCAAATTGACGAACCACACCTATCTCTATGGTCGCGACTGATAAAAGTTGCAATTGGCGGCAGAGGTTGCCTCCATCACCTGACAGGCAACCCTCCGCCACCAAAGCTAGAAGATATAGAGTACCCTCAATGGGAAATCTATGATCTTGCAGTGTGTTCTTGGATACTAGATTCACTGGACAAAGATGTAGTCAATCGTTTTGCAGAATATCCAAGCACCAAGGACATGTGGATTGGGCTGGACTCCACCTTCAATAGTTGAGTCACGAATGAGGCACCCTTCAGATCTTTGATCTGATAATTCAAGCCAACCGGAAACTGCAAGGAGATGGGCGGCTCGAAAACATTTATAGTAACCTTCAGCATATATGACAAGAGATAGACAGGCATGACCCAAATCGAATGACCTGTGCAAAGGACATTGCGATTTACCAGTGACAAACCCATGAAACCATGCTGTTCCAACTTCATGGAGAAGTCAATTCAGAATACGGCCAGGTAAAATAGGATCTGCTAAACACATCCCCTTTACCGGCGGACAAGACTGCCTACGGTACACTTCACGTCAAAGTCGCCCGACGATAAATCTTGGTTTGCTCCCGCGACGGAGTGGGCAGCAGATTTTCTAGCCAATCCCGATCAGAGATGTCATGACATGGCGGCCCAAATTCATCATCTCGGTCTGGAAAAGTTGACAGGAGCAAACTCTGGTGTGAAGAGTTTAAATAGAAAAGAAACTCAATGGAGTGCTGCTTCAAGCGCGTAGGCTACCCGAACACCAACAAGATCAAACTATGGTGCGACAAGTGCAAGAGGAAGGACCACTTGACAGAACGTTGTTTTAAAAGAATTGGGTACCCATACTGAAGGCGAAACAAGAATGGAGTCGCTGCAAACAGCGTGGGCAGCCTTGAGGAGGCTGCCAACAATGGCAGAGAGCAATTAAACGGGCGAGGGTTTCACTGGTTTTGACAGTATCTCTGTTGGGACGAACGGACCGCATAAATATGGAGTGACGCAATAGACAATAGAATATCGAGAGATAGATGGTGAAAGGACTAAAATGCCCTCGAAACCTGGTGGTATCTTTTTACCCCATCATTTGTCATATTTGCGTAATTGCCATTACTCTTACAATAAATTGCAACAATGCCCTTCATCTCTTCGGAAATCATAGTGACCATCCTCAATTTATGAGAAATCCCAGCAATGCCCTCGAGAGACTTTGAGGAAATGATAGAAATGCCCCCAATTGCAGAAAAAATTACTAGATTTCCATGGAATTGTGAATCCACGATATTTCTCATCCGGGTGCTTTGATCTCATGGATCCAAAACCACCGGATTCATCAATCGCAAGAGCATATATATCTGCCACATAAAAAGACCCTCGGTGGCTCTTCGATTGTGGGGCAACACACACCATGACGTACGATGCAACAGACTTGGTGACAACATCTATTTCGAGAAACATTCATATTCAGACTGCCAATGGTGGAATCTCCATTGTCAAAGGAGCTGGCTCAATCGAGTTATCTCCAACCTTAAAACTACCTAATTATCTTCGTTTTCCATCTTTATCCTACAAATTGTTGTCTATAAGTCACGTCTCGAAAGAATTGAACTGCATGGTGGTAACGTACCCTACTTTTTGTCTACTATAGGATATCCAAACGAATAAGATCATTGGGCTTGGCACTGAGCATGAAGGCCTTAATTATGTGGATGAAATTTCTTGCCAAGGCATTGCTGGATCTACTCAGGGAACAACAGAGAGGGATACTTGGTTGTGGAACCGTCAATTGGGTCATCCATCCACTGGGTATATTAAACTCTTGTTTCCTTAGTTATTTAAACACTAGACCAATTTTGCACACGAGACGTGTATCCTAGCCAAAAGTCACCGACAACCTTATTCTATGACCAATACACATATTCCTACTACTTTTAGCCTTATTCATTCTGATGTGTTGGACCATGCCCTGAAGTCTAGCACTAGCATGTTCAAGTATTTTATTACATTTATTGATGACTGTACACGTATGACCCAGGTTTATTTTTTAAGAAACAAACCTGATATGATTGAGAAATTTAAAAAATTCTATACTATGATCCTAACCCAATTCGAGGCACAAATCTGAATCTTCCGCTCTATAATGGGGAAGAAATGTGAATTCCACCTCAACAACCTTCTTTACAAAAAAATGCCTCGTTCATCAAACCACTTGCAACTATACCCCCTAGAAAAATGGAGTTGTTGAGCGAAAAAAATTGCATTCTCCTGGAAATTACCCATGCCTAGATGATTGAGTCCCAGGTGCCTCGCTTATTATGGCCCGAAGCTGTAGCAACCGCTACATACCTAATCAACCGACTATCGACCAAAGTCCGCAACTTAAAAACACCAATCCAAACACTCTCTAACCAGCTCCAGGTACCATCAGCCCTATCCCTGGAACTTAGAATTTTTTTGGAGTTTTGTCTTTATCCACATCCCAAAGACCATTTAAACCAAGCTCAATCCCTATGCCCTTCAATGCATCTTTGAAGGGTTTGGCATCAACCAAAAAGGATATTGTTTCTATCATCCTCGATCTCGAAAAATGTATACCACTATGGATTATGACTTTCTCTACCGATTTCTATTATCATACCCAATCTCGTGGTCAGAGGGAGACACTATCCGACTCACTCAATTGTTTGCTCAGCCCTAGTTTTCCTCTACTTGAGATTGCGGTCGACGTACCTGATAGAGATAGAGACCAACTAGCTCAGCCACCAACGCCCGTGACTTCACCGCAATGGAATCTTGAGGTAACTAATACTGATTGTGGTATTGATAATTCTTGTGATGCCACTCACCTTAAGCAAGACGAGGCAGTTGTTCAACAAACCATCACTGAGCAGACCCCAATGCGCTATGATCTACCTCCCAAAAGTTCTCGTGGGATACCAACAAAATGGTACGAGCTAGAACATGTACCATGAGCCTCTAAGTAACCCATGGCGAACCCCACTACGGGGAGATTGACGACTACTGCATAGGCCTTTATGACATCTTTGTACTCTAAGGACATTCCTCACAGAGTGGACAAAGCTCATAAGTGAGTGGAGACAGGATATGCAGGATAAGATGCAGGCCCTCGAGAAAAATGGTATGTAGGACAAGTGTATGCTACCCACTGATAAAAGACCAGTTGGATGTCGATGAAACAAAGTGAAACACCAAGCAGATGGTACTATTGAGCGCTACAAAGCACGATTGGTGGCAAAAGGTTATACACAGACATATGGCATTAACTATGCTGAGAATTTTTCACCAGTTGCAAAGGTTGATACTATAAGAGTACTATTCTCTACAGCTGCAAACTTAGATTGGCCATTTCACCAATTTAATATTAAGAATGCCTTCCTTCATGGTAAACTCTAAGAAGAAGTATACATGGAGCCCTTACCAAGATATTCTAAGCTGTTTAGAAAAGGAGAATGATGCAGACTAAAAAATGCCCTATATGGTCTTAAACAATCCCAGAGCTTGGTTCGGACAATTCACAGAAGCCATGAAGAAATATAGATATGTGCAGAGTAATTTGGATCATACACTGTTCCTTAAAAGGAAAAGCAAGCTAGTTACTTGTTTGATTATATATGTTGATGACATGATCATTACAAAGGATGATCATGAAGAACTAAAACAAATATGAAAAAAGCTATTTCAATAATTCGAGATTAAAGATCTGGGAAGGCTAAACTAATTTATGGTGATTGAGGTATTAAGATCTCAACGTGGTATCTTTATCTCTTATAAAAAAAGTAAATTCTTAACTTAATAACAGAGATAGGTTTGCTCGACGGCAAACTAGCCAAAACCCTTATGATTACGAACCAGGAAATGACACATGATGAGAATGGAGAACCTGTTGACCGCAACTAATACTAACGGTTGGTAGGAAAGCTATATACTTGTCTCACCCTCGACCTGACATAGCACATGCAGTGGGAGTGATTAGTCAATTTATGCATAACCCTCAGGGAGATCATATGGTTGCAGCTCTAAGGATATTACACTATCTGAAAGGGACACCAGAAAAAGGAATTGTATTAAAAAAAATGGGCACCTCGACATTCAGGGATACATCGATTCTAACTGGGCAAGATGCCTTGCTGATAGAAGGTCAACGTACAGATACTTTATGCTAGTTCAAAGAAATCTAGTTACTTGGAAAAGAAAAAAGCAGAATGCGGTCGCTTTGTCATGTATGGAAGCTGAATTTAGAGGAATTGCTCGAGGCCTCACTGAGGTTCTTTGGCTTAGAAAGCTCATCACCGAAATTGGATTCAAGATAAAGGGACGATGCACCTTACAATGTGATAACAAAGCAGCCATCATCATTTCAGGAAATCCAGTACAGCACGACCGGACAAAATACATAGAGGTAGAGAGACATTTTATCAAGGAGAAATTTGAGTAAGAGATTATCCGACTACCATTTGTCTGATTTGAAGACCAGTTAGCTGACATACTAACAAAAACTGTATCAAGTAAATCATTCACTGGAGCATTGTGCAAATTGGGCATCGAAGACCCAATTGTCCAATTTGAGGGGGAAAAAGATAAGACTCAATCCCTTAATTGTAGGGATAGAGATAGCTATTGATTTCTAAATGGTGAGGATCGTGATACCCTCACCATCTAAACTACCTCTCTATTCCCTTTCCCTATAACTATCCCCTGTAATCAATGAAAGAAACAATGAAGTATTCAATTGATAGAAATTCTATTCTTATTCCGCTTCATTCGAAGCTCATCATTATAATCATATATTTCTATATCGAAAGAGTGTGCTTTATGATATTATTAAATGACATTATGCAACCGATGGCGGTACTGATCTTTTGTTCGTTCAACTTACTGCAAAATCCATTTCACATTATTCTAAAACGTCTTTTTAGTTTCCAATGGTTAATAGGTGCAAGTAATTAAATAGGTGAACTCAGTGATCAGAACTGAGTACTTCAATTAGAGGTACCCATAAAACAATAAGTCTTATTGATTTATTTAAGCTGGTGGATACTATACATTTGCCTTTTCTAGTCTTTCATGTAATGTGGCTAGATTCATAGGGCAGCCGCTACTTCATTAGTCAGTAGGCATGTAGATGGTTCACTACCTATCAAGGACTTCAATATAGAGCTTGAGAATCCAAGTGGAGAAAAAGTGAAATTGGGATCTAAGATAGATCAAAGGTATGAGCTTATTGAAGAGAATCGTATTTTCCTTCATTTATTTTCCTTTAGTTGTAATGATGGGATATGTGCTTCAAGCGAACACCAAAGCTCTCATACGTAGGCAACAATATAGAGATGCACTTGAAGTGCTTACCATGGGTGAGGTCAGTGTTTATAACTCTCAATGCTAGAAAAGTTGGCGTGATTCCCTTATCCAGTTATGCAATATCAGTAAGGAAGCAACATTCTCAATCTCCTGGCTTGTCAAGAGGTTGAGGGTTCAAGTCCCCAGTGGGGGAATTTCGCTGTTATCGTGGGAATAGTCGGAGGGCCCAAAGGGCCCGAAGGATACCTGGGTAGGTCGTGGTCAGGCTGGTTCTCACCATCCGCAAAGCGGTTAAAAGCCCACTGCAAGTGGTACCGTCAGCACATTACGTGGGGCCAGTCTGGCAATTACTTATCAAAAAAAAAACATTCTTGTTATATTTTTTTTTGGCAGATTATTATTCTTAATAGTACCTACACTTACTTGCCATGGATATTCCCATGCTGATTTTATATGTTTATATAGTAATTTCTCTTTTGTTGTTAGGGTTTATATGCGGAGGTCTTTCCTACATTTCAACTCTATTTGGTTCTTATCTGAGTTTGAAAAATGACGACTTCCCTGTTTCATAAGATTGTCTTATATAGAAATCTAATGTTGTTCTTTTTTTTAGGAGACTAAATGGTTGGCAACGTGTCAATTCTTGAAATAGACATGATTTGGTGTTATTTTATGCTCCGTGATATCACTTGGTTATCAGAAGAAGGGATTCGTCTTGCAAAAGCCATAAAAGGTGTTTAGCGTGCTCATGGAAAGGAATATGCTCGCATGAGGTTTCTCCAAGGAAACCGCTAACCTGAAATAGCTTTGTGAGTCGTAGGCCTCCCATTGGTTACTTTGTCTCAGCAACAAAATTTTGAACTTATCTTTTCGGATATGTTCTGATTGTTCCTATATAGACACTTTGATGTAGGGCCAAATTTTCGATAAAACTAAGGGCAAGAAACACTCACACTCACGGATGCGTTTGATGTCATTCGAAAGAAAGTATCGAATAAAAACTTACAATATGATCCAAAATGCTCAAAGCTCTTGATATTAATATTCTACTCTGAATTATGAATTCATAAGATTGAGGTATGGCTGAATGATTTATAGCCTAAGGCCTTCAACGCTCAACCCTAAACTATTACACGAAGCCGATCGGTCTAAGGACTTATTCCTAAATCCGAAAAGTAAGCTCGTGCCATCTCTTCAGATAATGACTTTGTCTCGGTCCAAACTTCAACCAGAGGGGCTCTTGCGTGTCCTCAATAATAGGAGCACACGCACGCTCATGTCCAACGCGTTGACCAGAAAATTGAACAAGACACTATACGGTCTACCAATAGAACCAACCGCTAAAAACTAGGGACTACGGTTGGTCCCAACCATAGCCCATGTGTTCAAGCCATTTTGGTCCAAATTTGGTACACGTGCCTACAAGGACTTTACAAGTCGGTTGGACTCAACTAAATCAAAATAGCATGGCAGTAATGAGAATTGACACAGACAACACTAAAAGAATAACATTGGCCGTGATAGTATGCCTTTCTTGACCAGCGACCATTCCTCTCAAGCCATTTGCTGATTTATTTGTGGTACTATAAAGAATCTCACAAGGTTACCTCATCCTTGGGGTGATATACTCCGGCATCAGCCTCCCCAAGTTGAGAAGAGCTCGTCCCTGAGCTCTCATAGCATGCACTCAAGTGTTTTGACGTTGAAGACATCAAAAGTCTTCAAATGGCTCAGGAGCTTTAGGTGGTAGGCATTGTCATTCATCCTTCTGATTACTTTGCATGACCCTATCTATCAGTTGCCAAGTTTGTTGTACTTGCTACTCGGGACTCGGTCTTGAGTTAGTATGGCCCAAACTTGGTCACAAACATTAAACATTGCCCTTCTTCTTCAGGCATCAGCATGAGCTTTGTATTTCTCGTTTCTCTTGGTGATGTTAGTTCGGACATGGCCATGAATACCCCTAAGGTGTTTGGCCATCACTCTGCGGCTTTAGGGTTGTATCGACAGACTTGTGGAGTGGGTGCCATGTCCAACACTCCAGAGGGCTTGTTGCCATAAACTATCTCAAAAGGACCAAGGCCGGTGGTCCTATTCTTCGAACGATTGTAGGCAAATTCGGCTTGTGCCAAGGACATGTCTCATTGCTTCGTCTTTGTTTTGGCTAGGCACCTCAACAAATTTTCTAAACTTTGGTTGACAAGTTCAATTTGACCATCGGTTTGGACGTAAGTTCTATGCAAATTTAGTAATGATTGAAAAGGGGGCATTGATGTGAGAGGGTGCCTTGTCCCATTTAGTGCGAAGGCCATCAACAAAATCTATGAAATGCCTAACATTGAGGATGGCGAGTACTCTCTAATACATTGAGAATCCACAGCTCAAGGAGGTGGCTGTTTTCCTATGGTTATCGAAAATAAATTGGAAGAAGTCCACTGGATCTAAACCTACAGAGTTGGGTGTAAATTGAAGTGACTATTTCCAAAACAACATGCTTTGGCACTTGTTTATTTGCACGAGGATGATGCCCACTACTCACGCAGTTGATACCAAATTGAAGAGGCTCCTTCTGATCTATGCTACTGAGATAATGATGACGATCGACATGGGGTAGATAATTTATGCTGACATAATGTAGCACCTTGAAGGCAGAGGAAGCGGTCTAGTGCCCTACTCTCTCCATCGTTCATTACTGCATTATATCAAAAAACTGGTGTAGAATTGCATCAGGAGGTAAAACGGACCCCGATTACAACTGACATTGGTGTAACCTTACCATCCAAGCTAGGGGCACCCACCGAGAGAACTTGCAGCTGATATGTGAATGCCCCAGAACCTTACAACCTTCCCCCACAAAGTCGCTTCTCACCATGAAGTTTCACACCCAAGATCACCCCGGTGAAAACTGAATCACTCAACCCTTCACCTAACACATCCAAGGGAAAAGGTAAAATGTCTACATCGAAGAATGTGACCTATATTACTGATGTGTTTGTTCCAGTCAGCATCCCAAAAACAGATCATTCAACCACGGAGGACCACTAGCGGGTGGTCATTGCCCACACCTACAGCTGATTCATGGACATCCACTCCAGCATGGTTTTGATGGCAGCCACTCGAGGAATCCACTATCCCGTGAGCCCACTGCCCCCTCCACTGCTCAAGATCACACTACATGCCCTTGCTCCCACCATTTCAAAGGATGAAGACAGTGAAGATAGCGAGAAATCCTCGGCCTCTGAAGAAGTGGAGCAAGTAGATCTCTCAAGCTCAGACTGAGTATCACCGGCTGCCTCAAGGGAGTACAGTTCTTACTTTCTTTAACTTATCTCTTCACTGAGGGCAGTGTCGGGTTTATGTTTTGGGAGGTCAGTTGGGGTGCATGCATTTTAATCTATGTTGATTAAATTACCATCATTTTGTTGTCTGCTTATCTTTTGAACGATGTTTTGAACTTTTTTTTGTCAAGCCAAAAATTCATTATTGATAAAAGTATGTAAAACTTTCTTACCAGGGGTAAGAATTATAGAGAACAACAACTAAAACAAAGGTACGGAGAAAAAACTAAAAACATGGTAGAGCAGTGAAAAGGAATACAAAGGAGGTGAGTAAAAGTGATCACTTAACTCTCAGCTCAGCTATGTAGTCTGCCATATAATGACTACAGGAATCATTGCATTGCTAAAAACCTAGCTCTGCCTATATACCTTATAGCGTCAATGTTAAGAGATTACTGCAATATTCCTTTCAGCGAAAACCCAGGTCGGTTAACCTTCAGCTATGCAAGCCGCCAACTGGCTGCATGTGTCTTTACTCTAGTAGTTAGCAGAGGTCAGCCTATTCACCTTATAGCATCGTAGTCCTGTGATTTTTTGTCATCTTTGTGAGGGGCAGCCTGATGGTTAGGGAAATAAGCTGGTAAGGAGGAGAAGCGTTTGCAGAGGTCCGGATCATCTTCCTAACCTATACCATCATGAAGTGAAAGGATAATTACATCAGCATAAATGAAGGAGTGTGAAGGCAAGAGGCACTCGACCAATGTCTCGGGTGGATCCTCCTCTCTTGGAGACATCCAGGTGAGGGATGGTGTCATATTATCAGTAATGAACTCTGTGGCTTGCCACTCAAGGTGATAGTCCAGGAGTCATGTTGGGAGAAACCTAATATGCTAGGGGTTGGACCATCTACATAGGTCCGGGGCACCATTCCTATCTTGTACCACCATGAAGAGAAAGGACAGATACATATGGATAAATAGTGTGAAGCAAGGAAGGCCTGTCCAGTTTACTGTCTCATGAACACGGAGACATCATGTGAATATTCAGCCCACTACATAGGAAAGGATAGCTCACATCTAAGAGGGTTAGTGACTATAACCATCTTATAAACTCGAGACATGGTAAGGTGTTCATTTTTTTGGGTAAACCAAATTTCATTTACAAGAAATATTTACAGCGTACATATAGTTACATAACAAGAAGTACTGCCTCAGAGGACATATATGCCTATACAAAGTTCCCACTACTCTAGCAGTGTTGCATCCGTCCTGTCCACTATAGCCATAGAGTGGTGCTGGTCCACGGCTCCCTTAGCTTCAAAGAAGATCACCCATCATCTCAGCATACAATTCATAGCCATCATCATATCAACTAAGTTTTAATCAAGGCTGGACGTCTTGACTATCAACTTATCAAATATCATTGTTTTGGATGTTGGTACACAGCTCGATATAGCTTGAAGGGCTATCCTTGTAGTGAAAGGGGGTAGAGGTTCAGTGCCACATAGCACGAGTAGTAGTTACTCAGCTTAGGAGTACATTCCCAGGCATGCGGCTGCTCATTGGCTGACAGTGGAGTGCTGCTGATTCATCGTGCTATTCTTGGTGATTTAATGTTTTCCATGAGGCCTAGACATGTACCTACTCCATATAGACACTTCAAAGAGATAATATGTCCAGAGATGTTTAGTGAGTAGGGTTATAGATATACTTCCTGATCAGATTTGAAATGCTACTGCTAGGCATGTTGAGACCATTCTGCATTGGCAGGGTGCCAAAACGGATGTCTATTATTCCCTGCTCATATATCAAACCACAAGATAGGTGCATGTTGATTTCAATACAAGAAGGAAGATTAAACAGACAATCAGTTAACGAGTATGGGCAGAGAGGGGATTTAGCTCCAGGTTGCTCTCTCGATAGTCTGCAGGATGTTTTCAACCTCCATTTCCTTGTTCTGGAAGTGAACATGGTTCCTGGCTTCCACAGAAATCATGTGGTAGCTAGCCAAATGGATGTCCAAGCATCTTTGCTTGTTCTTGATGGCCTTAGCTCTAGGAAGATTTGCAGGTCAAGAGCGGTTGTGCTAAAGGCTGTTTCTTCAATCTGCAGCCACGTTAATAACTTAGACCAGACCTCCAAAGATTTAGAGCATTCAAAGAATAAGTATTTTAACAGTTTCTGCATGAGTTAAGCATAGTGTGCACTTATAAGAGCTTGGTAGTATGACGTGTCTTTGCAGGAGCACTTGCTTGACGGGTATGGCGTTTTGCACCAGTCTCCAGTTGAAGATCATCTTTTTTTTACTTCGCAATAACTCGGGATTTAATCCCCTAGAGATGATAAATCTTTTGTTTGAAAATTCAATTAATGAATTCTTTATCGATGATGAAGATATTCCGTATTCTTCTGAGGCCCACAAATTCATGACTGGAGAAGGGGAGAGGTGAGAGTACAACACTTTGATCATATCCATTCTTTACTGTGTAGACACCCTCTACATTTAGGAAATCAGGGGAGATACCCTATAGGGTTACTAATAATGCATCCGTGTTAATATTGGACTATAGCAAAATGGCTCTATTAAATTTTGATGCTTCTATTTAGTGAAGTTGTTGGAACTCAATACATCAAATGACGCAATACATATTGGATCGCAATGGAAACAGCCTCTTTGTATAATTACAAGGGTAAGGGCGCGTACATCTGACCCCCCAGACCCCAACTTAGTTGTGAATATACTAGGTACGTTGTGGATTGTGGATTTCTAGCAACTAAGCAGGCCTCATGATGCTTCTTCTCCAATGCCGATTGTTGTTTATCCACTGCCCTTTATCAGCAATGTAAGTGTCATTGTCTGCAGCTAGTCTATATAGCTTGTTAAATTTTGCAATCAAGCTTGTTTCTCCGTGCCAGTTGTCATCCAGAATTTCAAGTCTTCACTATTGCCAAGCTGGATCTTAGTCATGTTCACTTTCCAATTAGAGCACATTATTTTCTGGAGATCCTTCCACCAGCTTGTTTCATATGTTCTGCTGCACCTTCTACCATTGATCTGATTAACATCAACTTTTCTGAGCTTCCTGAAGTTTCCCAGTGTTAAGGCGCCCTGGTTTGCATATTTGGATATTAGAATGTCTATGGCTAGGGACTTTTTTAAGTTTATTATACTTAAAAACCATGCAAGATAGGGGAGTCATCAGCCAGCCTGCCAATGAGTAGGGTAATAGATGCATCCCTCTCACAGCCTTTATCCATTGCCATGTTAAGCCTTAAATGTTGTTTAACAGTTGGGATATGTTTGCTTTAGTTGCTATAAAATGGAGTCTATTTCTGCCCTTCCAAACTGTCCAGGCAGTGGCTAGCCAGACAGATATCCAGGTTGCCTTATTTGCAGTAGCAGGTTTTATCTCAATGAAGTTTTATAGGGATATTCCTTGTGGAGTATTTCCCACTAGCATGGCATTGCTGATTTCCAACCATCTCTGTAGTTGATCCCATATCTTGGATGTCAATGCACATGATTCATATAGATGTTGAATAGTTTCTCCTGCATTTTGTCAAAAGGTGCAGCTTATGTCTTGATCTTCATGTATTATTTTCCTGGCCTATAAGATAGCCTTTGTAGGGTTAGAATTTTGTATTAACTTTCATGCAAATACACTGATCGTTTTTTGGAACAAACTGATTTCAGACTAGCTGCAAGAGTTGCATTTCAGACTATCAGTGAAGGCTGGTTGTGTGTGAGGGCATATTATCTTGTAAGCTTCCCTTGCAGTATATGATCCATCTTTATTCCATGTAAAGTGGTACTTGTCTTTTCTTTGGGGCATAGGAGAAAGGTCCTGCAAGAGTGTTAGCATATTGTGATAACCAGTAGGCTCGTAACCCCGCATATTTCTTCTTCACATCCATTCCTAGATCCATATGTCTCCCTTCCATTTTCCTGATTTGGCAATCGTAGCTTCTTTATCCATTGCAACCCTATATAAACGAGGATACATGTCTACCAGAGTCAAGGAGGTGCACCATTAGTCAGTCCAAAAATGAATTCCTTCTCCATTTCCAACATGAATACTGTACATTTTATTGAACCAGTTGGCAGATAATGTATTCTGAAGCCCTATCCACCAAGTAGATGCATAGGTTCTTGCTCTTCTTCTATGCCTTTTATCGGACCGTGCTTGTTTTAGTTCTTGATGAGTCACTAATATAAGTCTTCATTTCCCTACATATCTTGATCTGATGATGGTATAGACCAGGTTTGATTCTCCTTGAAGTACGCGTTCTCCCCATTTTCCTAACAGTTACACATTAATAGCCAAGGGATCCCTCACTCATAAACCTCCTCTGATAGTTGGAGTAAGTACTTTCTTCCAAGAGACCCAGTATACCTTTCTTCTCTCCGTAGTGTGTCCCCATAGAAAGTTTCTCATTACTCTGTTTAATTGCTTAATCACTGCACGAGGTGCTTTATAAAAGCTGAAGTAATGAGAGGGGATGGGATTTAACACAACATTTAGAAGGATCAACTTATCTCCATCTAATATATATTTATGCTCCCAAGTGGCAACTCTTTTGGAGATCTATCCAAAATTGGTTTCCACGTCCGTGATTTATGAGGATTTGCTTCCATGGGTATGCCTAGGTATTTGAATAGGATAGTTTCAGTGAGGCATCCCATGTGTTCAGCCATTGCCTTCAATGTCTGGTCAGAGACATTTATTCCTGCGAAGTGAGTCTTCTTGTAGTTGATCTTCAGTCCAGAAAATAGTTCATAATTATGCAGGATAGCTTTATACATTATTGTTTCCCATGAAGCTTGTCCGAATATTATGGTGTCATCTGCATATTATAGGTGAGAAATGGGAACCTTGTCTCTGCCAATATACATTGGTTTTAATAGATCCAGATCCACAGTCTTGGTGATTAATTTGGATAGTCCCTCAACAGCCATAAGAAATAGTAGAGAGGATAGTGGATTTCCTTGCCTTAGGCCTCTTGAGAGATAAAATTCTATTGTAGGACTTCCGTTGATTAAGACTGAGGCTGATGAAGATTCAAGTAAAGCTATGACCCCCCATGTCCAGCAAGGTGGCAGCCCCATTTTGAGCATTACATCTGTCAAGTAACTCCAATTGAGTGTGTCAAAAGCCTTATCAAAGTCAATTTTGAGAATTAGAGCTTGACTGTGTAGCTTCCTAGTCTCATCCACTACCTTATTTTCCACCATAACCCCATCAACTAGTCTCCTACCCTTCATAAATCCCATATGTTGGGCAGAAATCAGATCTGGCAGTACTTTACTCATTCTGTTGGCTAGTACTTTAGCTATTATCTTGGGCATGGTTCCCATAAGGGTGATTGGTCTATAGTCTTGCACCTCCAATGGTTCTTTCTTTTTAGCAATCAAAGTAATGTGAGTTGCATCGCTCCCTTTTGCTAAAGAACAGTTCCTGTAAAATTCAGAGAATAATAAGCATATGTCAGTTTTCATTAAATGTAGAAAATGCTTAATGAAATAGAAATTAAAACCATCCGATCTTGGACTTTTGCTGCTACCACATTTCTTAATGGCTTCAAGTATTTCAACATCCTCGAAAGGGGCTGTCAGGAAGATTTGTTGTGCAGCAAAGATGGTGGCAAAAATCATGTTGGTCACTTTTGGTCTATTGTGGAGTGTTTCTGCATATTTGTTAGCAAAGTGTTCAAAACATTCTTTCACCTCCTACGATTCCTCTATTTTATTCCCAAATGCCATGGATTGAAGTTCTTTGTCTATTGATATTAAGGCATATATGGAAGAAGGATGAGTTAGCAACCCCTTGCTGCAGCCATGCAAGTCTTGATTTCTGTTATTTGATGCTAATCAATTTATTGGTAATTGTGAAAAGGAGCTCATTACGTGACAGAACATGATCAATATTCACAGGAACCTATGCAGGTACATCTTCTTTTTCAGCTTCCATGGTTATCCTGTTCAGTTCTAACCGGAGTTCTTTTGTTCTCTACTTAAGTCTGTTGGGGAATTCTTAATCCACCTTCTGATACCTGCTTTTATTGCTTTAAACTTTTCTTTGATTCGGTAACTAGCATAGCCTTGTAGTCATGTGTTGCACCATATGTTTGGTACTAGATCATTGTATGTTTTATCCTGCAGCCAGATATTCAAAACCTGTAGTGGTCTGGGGCCCCAGTTTTGATTTTTATTCACAAGACAAACTGGACAGTGGTCTGAATCCTCCTTGGCCAATCATGATTGTACCCATTGATTCTTTGGAGACTCTAGCCACTACCCATTAAACAGGAATCTATCAAGCTTGCTCATAGCCCTTAGTGATGGTAAATACCATGTATTCTTCTCCGTGACATTCTGAGATCAAAAATTTCCATCATAGATATAAACTCTCTGAATTGAAACATTTCCTTTGTGCTTGAGTGCAATACAGTACCTTTTATTTCCAACGGCTCTAAGATAGCATTAAAGTCTCCCATTAAGCACCGCTTTCCATGATCTTTCCCCAGCTTACATTCCAGCAACTCCCTCCACTGAAGTTGTTTTAGTGTTCTATCATTTGGTCCATATACACTGATCATGTTTCAGATCATTCCACTCTCCTTCCAGATGCATGTTGCATCCAAAAAACTCTCCCCATCAATTATGTTATGTCTTTGAAATGTGTTGCAGTCCCAAACACAAATCAAACCACCTGATTATCCTCTAGCATTCTTGTATATCCAATCAAAGTTCAAGTCATACTATAGGGATGCATATAATCTTTTATCTACCTTTTTCATCTTTGTTTCCTGAATGTTGATAAAATCAGTCTCTATTTTATGATGAGTTGTCGGAATCCATCTCTTCTTCCATGAGCACATAGTCCACTTACATTATAGGTGAGTAATTTCATGAGGAACCCAATATCTCTTTCCTCAATGGTGACAGCTGCTGATTGATGCTTATTAGCAAATTTTTTGCTTCAGTGGGGCATGATTCGTAGGAGATACCCAGTTGTTTCCCTATGTCCATTATGAAGTCGGTTTCCTTGTGTAATGGATTACAAAGAGGTCAGAGGGGGCTAACCGAGGCTTGTACAGATAATTGATCTAGCCAATCATCTAAGGCAACAAGATTTTTTGCTCTCACTGGATCATTGTCTTGCCTTGTTTGGCTTCTGGTTTTTGGTCTTGAGCTTCTGAGTTTCGAGTATCCCACCTTCTTATTAGTAGGACTTTTAGGCAGAGTGTCCACCCGAGAAAGAATGGGGAATTCATCATGTATTGGGGCTCTGGATGTGTTAGTTTCCTCCCCAGGCAGTGTCATCCCTCATGCAAGGTGGTGGCTTTTTGTTGTCTGACTGCTACTTCCTTAGCAGTGGACTCTGAATTACCTTTTAGATCTCCAGATAGAGTATCCTGTTCCATAACCTTACCAGCTTCAAGGCAATCCAGTTCCTTCTAAATCACAGTTTCACAAAAATCCGAATCCTGCTCAATCACAGTTGCAACATAGTGGTAACTCTTTCTCAGCCATGGAGGCATCTTGTTTAGCAACAATATCAGTATCATGCCTCACGATCAGTGCAGAAGAACTATACTGCAACCCTGTAGCTGCCAGAGACTCTAATCCTACTTTTAAAATGATATCAAGTGAGCCTAAAGGTGTTTCTGTTATCATCTCACTGCCCTCTTCACAGAGATCCAAATTTGTAATCTTTGCATCAGTTGACTCTGTCTTATTTCTACTCAATTCTGAAAGTGATGGAGGCCACCAGCTGAGTCGCCCCGGTATCCATGTGGGGAGTATATATTCATGCTCACTTTTGTTTTGTGTTAAGGTTGGTTTCAGCACAGGATTAGTTGGTATATCTTTCTCCAAATCATCATTTTTTGTCCCTCTAAGACATCCTAAATCCAAAGAGTTAGCTGAGTCACAACATCTTCAATTGGGCATAGTATTTCATCAGACCATTTCGGAGCCATTTTCATAGCCTCCTTGACATGCAAATGATGAATCACTCCATCACTATCATATCCATATGTTGTTCTATCTCGCCTGTAGTGGGATTTGAATCAAAATATAAGCAGATTCAAGGTCTTGTTTGGATAGAGTAATGTCCTCTACCCTTATCAGCTTGCCCAGCTTATTACCTATAGCAATTAGATTAGAAACAGACCAGGCTATCAAAGGTAAGTCGAACACTTGAGCCAGACATAAGCGGCTGATCTTTGGGACATAAACAGACCATGGCCTTACGTCTTGTACCTATTAGCTAGTCATACCTTATCATTTAAGAGCAGATTTCCAAGGTCTAGATGTTCGTCTTCCCATAGGAGGATCATCCAAGCTCCAAGAGTGCTTGCCACCATATTTTAGGTAGCCGTTTGCTTTCAAAGCCATTTGAAACTCAACTAGATAGTCAGTGTTGGTTAGCATTCCAACATAACTTGGTTCTAGCCAGGCTTCTTTGCAGCTACTCAATGCTAGGACCTCCTGCTTAGAGGATGACTCAGGCTTATCACCTACATCAATCGAAGTTGCACCTTGTAACAATTTACTCACCCATAGCCCTTTACATTGTGTTTTGTGCAATGGCCCCATATTATGCTCTCCATTCATCTTCATTGTCTCATTTTTTTTTGGTATTGCGCAAAAATTCATTAATAATAAAGAGTATGTACAACTTTCTTACAAGGGATAAGAAAGTATAAGGAAAGAGATAAATAAAAACAAAATACATAGCTCATAGATCTCCTAGCTTAAATAGGGGTGAGGTTCACAGCATTGGCCAAGTGAATCTCAGCTATGCAAGTTACCATGTGAATGTCTACAAGGGTCATCACAATGCCAGGAAACCCAGCTCTACCTGCTCACCTTATAGTGTCAAATTCATGAGATTGTTGTTGTAGTCCAGTAAGCAGAGACTTAATGTCTATTACAATAGTCATCTGCTCACCTTCAACTATGCAGGCTGCCATACAAGTATGGCAGCAGAAGTCTTTACTGTAGTAGTTAGCACAACTCAGCCTATTTACCTCATAGCATCATAGTCCTTTGATTGTTGCATCCGCATCTGTTCACCGTCTCCTTTTTGAAGTACTGTTTGTAGTAAGAAATAAGGAGGTCTTCTTATCCTTCATGTGTTCAGGTTTCGAGGAGGTTCCCCCTTCTTTATGTACTATCTACCAACATTATCTTGCCTCATTATGTTGATGGCATTGCCTCTCAAACTAGCTAAAAATGGCACATCTATTTCTTTCCCTTCTTGTACGCATCCCGAGGAGAGTTCAAGGGAAGGGGAGAGGAAGGGAAGGAGAATGCAGTCGGTATTGCCCCATTATAGCTTCTTCCTACCTTGTACCGAAAGGAAATAGATAAAGAGTCAAACAGTCCAGTTCCAAAAAAATCTAAACACTTATCCATTTGGTCTTTGTTTGCAGTCCAACAGCATCCTGGTCCAATAACCGTTGGGAAAGGCCTCCTTTAACACCACCCCCATGGCAGAGAGAAGGCCTGAATCAGACATGTTACAGTGGACACTCAGTAGCTCTAAGACTGCGGCCAGGCAGTCATGGTGCAAGACATCTAAGGGGGCAACCTGATAACAAAAAGTGTGATCTGATGAGAGAGTCTGGAACATCCATTTAACTTGTACCACCAAGAAAGAAGGTGACAGTTACATCAGCATATGCAGGAGTGTAAGGCAGAGGCAACTGCTAAGTATAGTTTGCATCAAGAGGAGTCTCATCACATGGAAGCAGTAGTGCCCTGTGCCATCTAGTACACAAGGGAGGTCAGCTCATAACCAATAGAAATAATGCCTATAAAATTACTCAAAACTCAAGGCAGGATTAAGGATTATGCAGCCAATCAGTTAAAGAATAGGAGAAAAAATCCATAGATCTTATGGATCTTAATCTTAGCAAAAGCGCTCGTTGAATGAGTTGAATTGAAGTGGGAGCTATTTCTTGCCCTCCAGATCTGCCACAGTATGGCTATCCAGATTTATTTCCATGCATCAGTATAGATAACATCAGGTTTCATTACCTTAAAGTCCTGGAGGGAGGGCATGTAGTGTGGAGATGCAACATTATTATTTTGTAGCTGCTATTGGTGTCGGTGTTGGGGGAGCAGCCAGTGATGCACTCCCGGCCATACAAGTGAGGTAAAAGAGCATGAGCTAAATAGGTGAGCCATGGATTCCTGACTTGACATGCAGAGGGGGCAGTTTATAAGCTGCAGCTGGGGAATCATATGTCTCTGCTGGAGGGAGGCCTTTACTGAAAGAGCATTTTGGCAAGCTCTCCAAGCCAAGATCATTTCCTTCATTGGAGAGAACTTGTTCCGAATTCTAGACTGATTTTCAATTGCTTCTAAGGTGTATAATGGCTGGTCTATATCACATAATGCCTTATAAGCGCCCTTCACCGTATAGTTCCCATTAGTGTGCCCTTCATAAACATAATGATCATCACCGGAGCTCTTTGGTTTGCGAACCTACAGAAGGAGAAGAAGAGCTATTAGATCATATAATTCATGTGGCCACAGACCCCTTCTCCAGCCAAGTGACCATGACCAGCAGTCTGCTTCCCATCTGTCAGCATAAGCAGTACATAGTTCCTGATTATTTGATAATCTAAATAGTCTTGGAAATGAGGTAGCCGACCTAGAATTGTTAAGCCATTTATCTTTCCAGAAGAGAGTGTTACTTCCACTTCCAAGCTTGATGCTGATAGCTTGCTAGATCGAAGTGTCTTGTAGAGTGTCCTGCAATTCCTTCCACCAAGATGAAGCATATATGAGGCCTCTTCTTCTTCCTCTCATTCCTGGAGTAAGCAGCTGTGGAGGTTTTAGTTGTTTGAGACCACCTATTGATAACACCCCTTCCTGACCATATTTTGCCATCAGGATCTCATTTGCTGGATTCTTGTCACCTGATAAGATTTTTTTTCCCTATTTTCCTAGCATGACACGGTTGAAGAAGACTATATTTCACACTCCTAGGACCCCTCTGTCTTTAGGCTATGTTATTTTATCCCAGGAGATCCATGCCACTTTCCTGTAGGCCTGAGAGCTGTTCCAGAAGAAGTTTCTCTTAATGGCCACTAATTTTTTCAGAACCGTAGGGGAGGCTTTGTGGAAGGCTAGATAGTGAGTTGGTATGTCTTCCGGAACTGAGTTAATGAGTACCAGCTTACCTCCAGATGACAGATGTTTGTGGTTCCAGGAACAAAGAGTTTTTTCAAAACTATCAAACATTGGATTCTACCCAGCTGTTATGTGGTGATTCCCCCTACCGGCAGGACAAGATATTTAAAGGGAAGACATCTAGTTTGGCAGTCTAGATAAGCTACCATTTCAGCCAGCCACTCCTCTGGAACATTCAGTCCAATTAAGTAGCTTTTCTTGTAGTTGATCCTTAGACCAGAGACTAGTTCAAAATTTTGTTGGATGGATTTGTAAGTCTTGAAAGTGTTCCAGGAAGCCTGTCCAAACAAGAGAGTGTCATCAGTAAATTGAAGGTTAGATGGTGAGAACTTACCTCTGCCAATTGATGGAACAAATGGCTTCCTCGTAAAGACTGCCTGGTTGATCAACATAGATAGCCCTTTAGCAGTTAACAGAAAGAGTAGGGGAGATAGGGAATCTTCTTATCTAAGGCCTCAGGCAGGGTAGAATTCAGTAGAGGGACTTCCATTCACTAGTATAGAAGCTGAAGCTCATTCATGCAACTCCTTTATCCACCATTGCTAGTAGTTTGGGAAGCCCATATTGGCCATTACATCATGTTGGTATTGCCAATTCCCGGTGTCAAAAGCTTTCTCAATGTCAACCTAGAGGATAATGGTAGGCACTTTCACGTTTTTCATCTCATCTATAGTCTCACTAACCACTAGGAAACTGTCATGTAATCTTCTCCCACGGATGAAGGCCATTTGGCTATTAGAGATAACCTCTTCTCTTTCAGAGGTTAATCTGATTGCCAAAACTTTGGAGATAATCGTAGCCATAGAACTGATGAGTGTAATTGTCCTATAATCATAAACAACAAGAGGGGACTCAGATTTTGCAATAAGGATGATGTGTGCAGTATTACTTCCTCGGGGGAGTTTGCTGTTTCTATAAAACTCCAGCATCATCTGAAGGATACAAACAAACAAATACTTGGTGGGAAAGAAAAGCAAAGAGAAAACCTGGTAAGTTCTTCTACTCAATGGTTGACTGGAAAATACAGCCCATAGCTTGTATGACATTCTAATCTGCCAATAAAATATGTTATCTTGAATTATGAGAGGGGGTGTAGATTAACTTCATAGAGTAAGTATTTCAATTCTGACACGATCCGGAGTTATATGTGATTACTTGTTTCTGGGGCTCATTACATTCTCCTACCCACTGAATCTGAGGTTTCCTTTCCACGAAAGCTTGATAGTGGAATATTTGCTCATTACATTCTTCTAACCCCTTAATGTGAGTCAATCATGTTTGTCAAAATAATCTGCCTTGTATTGGATAACACTCTGAGTAAGTGCAGGTCATCCTCAAGAATTGGAGGTCTTATTTCTTGCAATGGTTGGAGAATAATTCTGTTTTTGTGGGTTGCTATTCCCCCTCCCCTCCTCACTTCCCCACCACAATCTCCAAACTCCTTCTAGAAAGAATCTATACTACTAACCGCCTCATTGTGGTAAAAGTTAGGTTATCATGGACTACCCCCCCCCCCCCCCTTCACGTTACCTAGAGACTAAAGGGCATTGAG
>JAOWBN010215491.1:0-13596 GCA_028565015.1 Pinguicula moranensis
ACTGAAAATCAATACCAATGTCTTGTTTTTCTGAACTTACACCTCACCAATTTGTTTAGGCAGTCTCAAGACATTCAAATAAGTAGAAGAATGATAGATCTAGCCTAGCATAACTGGATGATACAGCAAAGTTTCAGCAGGATGCATCATGGAAACAAAAAAACTGCTCCACCTTGATGCGGATTTAGTGCACTCTTTATTTCTGAAATTTGTTAAGGACAAGTACAATGTTTTTTTCTCCCTAACTCAACCTATATTATACCTTGGTCATGCCTCTCTTTTATACACCAACAGACGGTCAAAATAGATGAAAGAAATACAAGTAATAGATCCCTTGAAAATAGGGATTTGTTAACCTTGGATAAGAAAGTTGTGTCAATCTGTTTTGACTGAGTTTTGCTCCAGATTTTCCTTGAACGTGGCTTGTATTTCTCCTGTCTGTATGTTGTATAGCAGCACGTGCAAGAGAACACCTAAAGAATTATAGAAAAATCCGTGATCTTTATCAAACCAGAAAAACTATAAAAACAAACTTTTCTCTGCTCTGCAGGCTGGTTAAGTTCATCACTTCCCATTTTTTTTTTCTGATCTTCTAGTCTAATGAAATCCATGTATCAGAGCTTTAGTGTGTACCTGAGCTGCATATGAACATTGGCTTCAGGTTGATCAGGATAAATCACTCTGATGCACTTATGGTAGTCCATAGAAAACGCTTTGAAAGTTGAGCACTTGAGATTCATTCTCTTTGTTCTTCTTGTTGCAGCGTCTGGTTTTTGTCTTCTTGAAGCTCGTAGCTCGCTGATGGCAGCTTAGATTAAGGGGTAATGCAGCTTTCTTAGCTGAATCCATGGATCACACAAGGCTGGAAACATTAAGGCCTAAACACTGCAAAATGATTAGAAGAATAACAAAAATTTATGCATTGTTCTCATGAGCACAAATGCTGCTATCACTAGATATGGAGTTTGACTCGGTCAAGACTTCTCCCACGTGTAGTCCAACGTGTCTTGCGCATTAGGAGCATGTGCACGCCCATGTCCACTCATGGATAACAAGTTTGGCCGAGACACACCTCAGTCTTACACTCGAACGGACTGAGGAACTTTTTTTGATCCAAACCATTCCCCATGTATTCAAGTCATTTGGGTCCAAAATTGGTACCCACGTAATCACAAGTACCTTACAAGTCAATTGGATACAATGAAATCAAAAAATCATGACAAAAATAAAAATTGACATGAACAACACTAAAAGTGCTACATCATCCGCGCGTGTGCGCTTTTGAGCAATTCGCCGATTTTTATTTGGTATGCCAAAATTCAATATAAATGGAAAATGTTTACGTACAAGGATTAAAAGTAAGAAAGCAATAGACAAAGAGAAACCAAAATAACCAACATCTCTAATGGATGGGTCCTTTTTCCTCTGTTAAATAAGCTCTTTTCCAGCCTTTACCAACATAGTAGTGGGACCGGATTCCTCACTATTCCAACATTCCATCCTTTACCAACAAGTATCTAGTGCATGGCTATCCCTACATTAGAAATGAACTTGCTGCAACATTGATAAAAAAAACTTTTGGCTACACAGGTTGCATCAGATTGTATTCTACTGGTACATGCCTCTACAAGCTTCATGGTTGTCAACATATAAAAGCCAGCTTTGGTATTCAACTCAGCTTGCAGTTCAACGGCATCAACTTATCAACGTAGATAGCAGGGGTCATGGCTCTCAACATATCAATCAAAATATGGAGATTGGTACACAACTCAACCTGCTTGTTGTTTTCTGATGACCCGAGAGCCTGAAAGTTGTGTGATTGATGTCAAATCTCCATTTATATGCAGTGAAAATCATACAAGATGAAGGGTGCAGTAGCCATTCTGTCATGGAGTAGGGGAATAACTTTATTAGTCTCTTTGCTTTTTGCCATATCCAAGTCATTTTTTGTATTATTTGCAACATTGTTTGAGTATTAGGTTTAGTGCTAGTGAAATGAGCTCGGTTTCTTGTATTCCATATAGTCCAGATCATTGATAGCCAGATGGAAATCCAAGCATCAGTATTGATACCATGTGGTGAGGCCGCATAATGTGCTTGTAGTGATTGTGCCAGTATGCCAACAATTTGATGTGCTGCTGCACTACGTAGCAGCCATTTTTGTATATCCCTACATACTTGTGAAGTAATAAGGCACTCCGTCAACAAGTGATCAGTTGTCTCCTGACTCAAATTGCATAGATAGTATCTAAATATCTTGTCCTTATGGATAACATGTCGCACCTGCAGATTGGCCTTGGTGGGAAATACATTATGGATTAGTTTCCAAGTGAAAATGCAATTTTTTTTTAATGGTAAACCTGTTCCGTACGTGTTTGATGGTCTCAATGTGTTGGTCAGAGAATACTTGTGGTTTTGGATCTGTGAGTATACCATACGCGACCTTGGTTGTATAGATTCCATCTGAGGTACCCTCATAGATATAATTATCCATGACTTGAGGTTGTGGCATTGCATCTTGGAAGAAACACAAGAGATTAGTTAGTTCAGGCAATTAAAAATCAAGTAGAGTTCTCCTCCATCTCCAAACCCAAATCCATCTGCCATTTTCCCATCTTCCAGAGTCAGCTATGCTGATATTTCTCAGTTGCACAATCCTGAATCCATTCGCCAATTTACTCGTGCAAATTTTGATTTTCTTGGTACGTTCGCTTTCTTCGTTCCGTATCCATGTCCCTATGCTCATGATAGGATAGATCTTGAAAGGAGGCCTCATCCATGTAGTCCTAAGTCTCAGACGCTGTCTCAAGTGGCTCAGGTGGCTCGGTACGCCAAAAAGAGTGCCATCTTGGAGAATCAGTCAACCATCACAAGGACATAATCCATACCCCTTTGTGTCCATGGAAGACCCAAGATGAAATCCATCATCACATCATGTCATGGTACCTCGGGTGTAGGCAATAGCGTGTAGAGGCTGGCATTGGTGAGGTTGCCCCTAGCTCTTTAGAAACCCCCACAATTCCTTACCTTCTTTACGACATCACTAACCATCTTCGGCCAGTAGTACTTGGAGGACACCAAGGCCATGGTCTTGTCTCAGCTAAAATGGACTTCATTGTGGAGCTCATCTACTATCTCTTACCTCCATGAGCAATCCGGTACACAAAGTTGTAGGCTACGGAAGAGGTAGACATTTTTTACCGCATAATCCTGGATTGCTCGAGTAGGGCAATGACATATGCCATACCAAAGGATGGATCATCCTTGTACAACTCCTTGAAGGAGGCAAAACCAACAACCTTGGCATGCATAGTGGAGAGAAGGGCGCTCCTTTGGCTCAATGCATCTGCCACTTTGTTGGAGCTTCCTGCTTGGTGCCTCAAGGAGAATGTACTCTTGTAGGTATGCTACCCACTTGTCCTGCCTACGGTTCAACGTGTTCTGGTCATTGATGTATTTGAGGGCCTCATGATCCGTGAAGAGTACAAACTCCTTTTGGATCAAGTAGTGCCTTCAATGCTTCGAGGATTGGACAATGGCATATAGCTCCAAGTCATATGTGGAGTAGTTGTTCTTAGCACTGGTCAACATCTCACTGAAGAAGGCAACAAGCCTACCATCTTGACTAAGAACTGCTCCTATCCCCAAGTCGGATGCATCACAATTCGCCTCGAATACTTTGTCAAAATCTGGCAAGGCCAAGATAAGGGCATTGGTCATCTTGTGCTTCACGAGTTTTAAGTTTTCCTCAGTAGCATCCGTCAATACAAACTCATGGCCTATGATGCACTCCATGATAAGTGCGGTCACCAAGCTGAAATCTTTGATGAAGAGGCGATAGAATGAGGCTAGGCCTTGTAAGCTTCTCACATCATGGACAATTCTTGGTCTAGGACAACCCACAATGGCTTTCACCCTTGGATGGGTCAGTGTGTACCGCTTCGGTTAACACCACAAAGTCTAAGAAAGATACTGATGTGGTGGCAAAGGCAAACTTCTTCTTGTTGATGAACAAGGTCTCCGCTCTCAAGGTCTCAAAGACTACCTAAAGGTGCCCACGATGCTCCTCTAGACTAGGGATGTGGATCAAGGTGTTGTCGAAGTAGACCACCACAATATTTCCTATGAATGGCCTCAACACTTGATGCATAAGTGCTTGGGGTATTTGAGAGGCCGAATGGCATGACTAACCACTCAAACAACCCAAGGGTGGTCTTAAAGGCCGTCTTCCATTCATCTCTAGGCTTGACTCAGATTCGATGGTAGCCAGTCTTCAAATCTATATTGGAGAAGACCTTTGATCTAGCAAGTTGATTGAACATGTAATCAATATGAGGTATAGGGTGCCTATATTTGATCGTAATGCAATCGATGGATCGACTATCAACATTAGCTAAGATAGCACCATGCAAAGGCGCATGCTCTCCTGGATGTACCCTTGATCAAGTAGCTCCGCTACTTTTCTTTTCAATTTTTTAGCCTCGGGACTCATTTGGTAGGATGGCCAATTGGGGAGGCTAGATCCAGGATTACATCAATGTGGTGTTGGATGTCCCTCAATGGAGGTAACACTTTTTGTAGCTCCTCAGGTTTCAATTCCCTGAATTTGGCAAAAGTTCTTGCACCTCAAGAGGAAGAAGTGTGCCTTCCTCGATTGGTTGTTCACCCCTAGGAAATAGGGCAAACACAACTTTCTTTTCCTTGACTTCTTCAAAGAATCGACTCATAGACAATAGGCCAATGCCCTTCTTGACCGTTGGTGGTGTTGGCTCCTCTCGGCGTGGGGATAGAACCACTTTCTTCCATTTGATTCTTAGGGAATAAGTGTTTATGTGCCCATCATGGCTCACCCCTCAATCATACTGCCATGGCTTACCCAAAAGTAGATGGCCAGTGTCAATAGTCACCACATCAAACCATACCGTGTCATAGTACCTTTTGCCGAAGGAGAAAGACAAAAGGCAACTACAATTCACTGTGTCTTTGCTGCCTTTGTTGAGCCAAGACAGAGTGTAAGGCTTGGGATGTCGGTCAGTCTTTAGATCAAGCTTGCGTACGGCCTCCTCGCCCACCACATTCTCGCAACTTCCACTATCCACAATAATTTCGCAAATCTTGCTGCCAATGGTGCAAGTGGTGCTGAAAATATTGTTTCGCAACTAATCTTCGCTTGCCTCATCCTTGGGGTTCAAAAGGCTCTTCTTCACTACCAAGTTCTCTCTTCCATCACCTTGCAAGACGTCTCCCTCATCATCATACATCGGATTGTCTTGACCATGGTATCCCGGATGATCCTCGTTCATCAAGTTCTTGACTTGGTTGTTTTAAGGCATTCTACACTCGTTGGCCTAGTGGCCGGACTCTCCACAATGAAATCCCTTGATAAAGGACGTACAAGCATTTTTTTGGGTGGGTGTGCCGCTCGGATGGTTGTCCCTCCGTGTATCTTTGTGCATATCCTTCGTCGTGGTAGACTTGCCATGTGCATCACTCGGTCGAACAACTTGAGACTTGGTCCATGGATTCTTTTGTTGCCTCTCAATGGCTAGAGCTCGTCGATAGGCTTTAGATATGCTCCATAAGGACTAGAGCATTAGCACATCTTGGATACTCGATCGTAGGCTTCTAATGTATCGGCCTACCAATTGCTCTTTGGACTCAGCACGATCCTTGCTAGCTACAAGTTGTAGAATTCCTACATGTATTATCCAAGATTTCAAATCCCTTGCCTCAATGTGTGGAGACATTGGTAGAGGGACTGAGCGTACTCAAATGGTGAGAAGTGGCTCCGCATCTTCTTCTCCATTTTGTTCCAAGTTGTCATCTTGGAATGCCCTTGGCACTCACGCGACTTCTTGGTTTGTTACCACTAAACCGAGCCACGACCTTTGAGTTTAATGGAAACTAGCTTCACCGTCACCTTGTTAGGTACCTCATTGTACTCAAAGATGCGTTCCACCTCATTGATCCAATCAATGAAGCCCTCGGGTTGAAGGAAACCCAAGAACTCGGGCAAACCCACCTTGAAGCCAATACTAAAGGTGCTCTCCTTGCGGTTATCAGGTCTATAGCTTCGAGGATTGAAATCATAACGATCAGGTCTATGGCTTGAGTTATAACAAGCGTTTTGAGGTCGCCCTCGAGTTCGAGACTCCAATCTACAATTAAGATCCACAATTTATTGCAACATCTCCTCGATCAACTCATTTATCCTACCTTCCGACCTTGGGAGTTGTCTTCATCATCGAAGCTCCATAACCCTCGTCCGTAATTCCCAACCATTTGATAGTTCGTCAAGAAAAATGAGATATCCAGGCTCTGATACCAACTAATGTCGGGGCTAGATTTGTGAAAAACTTTGGGCAAGAAAACACTCAACTCACGGATGCAATTTCGAATCACTTGAAAGATTGTGTCGCACAAAACTCACAATATGGCTAAAAAAGCTCAAATCTCTTTAATGATAGACAATTCTTCAAGTTTTGAATTTCTTAGACCTATACATGGCCGAGCTATTTATAGCCTAAGCTCTCAGCGCTTAGCCTCAATTTTCGGATGCAGACGAGCGATCTAAGGACCATTTCTATGATTCTAAAAGTATGGCTCGTATCGTCTCTCCGGATCTGGACTTTGACTCGGTCCAGACTTCTCCCATGTGTACTACAATGGACCCATAAAAATTAGGAACTTCTTTTGGTTCGAACCATGGCCCATGTTTTTGAGTCATTTGGGTCCAAAATTGACATCCGCTCATAAGGACCTTACAAGTCGGTTGGACGCAATAAAATTAAAAATAATGCACGACAAAAATAAAACTTTACACGGCCAACACTAAAAGTGATATCGGTCGTGCGTGTGCGCCTTTCTTGACCAGCGGCCGTTCCCTTGTAGCCATTCGCCGATTTACTTGTGCAAATTGTGATTTTCTTGGTGCTTTCGCTTTCTCCATTCCTTAGCCATGTCCCTACGCTCATGATATGCCAGATCTTGCAAGGTGTCCTCATCCATGTAGTTCGAAGTCTCAGATACTGTCTCGAGTTGCTCGGGTGGCTTGAATGGTCCTGCATTGGGCTTCAATTAATTGTCATTCCTCCAAGAGAAGTTTGTGTGGTTTTGAATCCCCATGTGATAATGAGTTGGTTGAGTGGGATGGGGGGTCCTTATTTGATAGTTAGGATTTGGAGGGTAGTTCCGCTTCTCACCCCACTCAGGTCTCTTGATACTTTTATCCATTCTCCCAATGTGCTTGCTCCACAGATGGATCACCAACATTCAAAGAAGGGCAAAATTGAGTCACATGACCGAAACCTCCACACGCTCCACGTACCTCAACTTAATTTCCCATTTATTAGCATATGGATATCTGTGGTGACTTGAGAAATCTTCTCCGAAGTATCATATTGGTAGCCCTCGCTTTTTAGTTCCTTGGTTGTCTCCTTTGAACACTCTTTTGTTGGGAGATGGAGGCTAAGATTTCATACATGTCATATGCTTCCTCATCAAGATTGTCGCAGATTGATCCTCATGCATCATTATCAACCATATATTGACACGTATAGGTTAGTCCATCATTAAAGATTTGATTAAGCGAAGTAAGAGGGAATTGATGATGAGGGCCTTCATGTTGAAGCATCCTAAAATGCTCCTAAGCCTCGTGTAAAGGATCTTCAACAAGTTGTTAAAAACTAGAAATCTTGATCCAAAGGTCGGAAGTATTATCACTTGAGAAGTACTTATTGATGAACTTCGCGCATACTTCACTCCGATTAGTTAAGGAAGCATTAGGGAGAGACATAAACCATGCATTAGCTCTATCCTTCATGGTGTAAGCAAACACTCTCATCCTCAATTGTTCTCATTGAGACCTATAAGTGGAATACTATAAACCACAATATAAGAGTCTTGCATAAAGGTTAATGGATCTCCATGAGGTACACCATGGAAAGAAGGAAGCATTTGATAATGAATTGGCTTTAGTTCCTTTTTCAATGTACCGAGAATGATGAAACAAGTATTAGTCCCTGTGGTCGTACTTCTAGAATCATGCTGGTGGTTTCTTTGCTCGATTTTCCCTTTTGATTCAATTCCCCGCCTCCCGTTGTTGTCATCTTGATATCTCGGTATAGGAAGACACGGAGGATTAACTTCATCATCATCCTTAAAAGGTTGATTATCTCCTACTCCAGCCATTTGATCTTGGTTTTGTGTGGTTATTTGGTTTAAGGCTCTTAATAGCTGAATGTTAAGAGGTGGAGTCAACTCAGGATTGAGTGATCTCCTCCCATGCGTACATCTACTAAGACCTTCGAAGTTAGATATGTAACACTTCAAAATGAAAAAAGAAGGGCAATAAGTGAAAAAATCTCTCAATCCCATGCCCTTCATGAACAGTGATATGCTACTATTCATCACCTTCTTCAATGAATTCGACCGCAGATATCGGTGGTGCAAATCTCCTCCCATTCTTCTCGTACCCTCCACTGGGTAGCCAAGCTTTTACCACTTTTTACCACTTTCTACCTCTTTCTTATAACTGCTTACCCTTTTTACCTCCAATCTCACAATACCTCTTCTGGTGTACTATCTCTCTAACTTGTTTCATAATAGACATAGCCGCACTCAAGCCTATGTGGAGTATACCTTCATAGAAACTGAAATGAATGAGGTGAGCCAGTATAAAAGCGACAAAAATGCCATTGATTTTTCGTCCTTCAAAGCAGATGAAAGGAATGTCCTATGCTGAAATGCTCATGAAACCCGTTTCAGTTCATGAAAGGCTTGGCCATTGCCTACAAGTCTCAAAACCACAAGGGATAGCTGGGGACTTGCCTGTTACCTACTATATCTCAAACTTTCCTCCTTACTATGATACAACTCAACTGAAAGCTCTGTTGCAAAAACAATGTGCAGCTGGAAATCTCAAGATAGCTCGTAAACTAAATAACAGTGGTAGACCATTTGGTTTGCGCACTTTGCAGAAGATATGGATGAGGAAACCTTGTTATTTAAGCTTAATAATATTTGGATTGGATCATTTAAACTTCAAGCTAACAGAGCGAGATTCTCAAATGGTAAGCCACTAATAGCTTCTAGAGGTGCTATCTAGCAGAATCCAAAGGAAGGAAAAATCTTGCACCCTATGACATCTACAGGTAAGCCGCATAAATGAATAACACAAACTGTGTTGCAGACAAATGTGGTTGCAAAAGGAATGATTAAACCTCTGGCGGTTGGTGAATCTCATATACATCCCCTAATCATTGAACTTAACAGATATCATCAACCTTGGTTGAAGTCGGCTATGTAGGGATACTACACTCCCACACAGAATGGCGTTGCCTCCAACTGGCTCTCAAACAGGTAGGCTACCTAAACATTTAAGTTAGTCAAATAAGTCCTATGTCAGTCCACCTCTGGGAAGAAGAGGAACATGACCTAGACAATCTAATTTGTAATGACTCTTCATGGCTTAAGAACTGGCTGCCGGACCTATCCCCTTGGAATATGGAGTCAGTGACACCACTGCACAAGATAACTTGGATCAAAGTGTTCGGCTTGCCTATTCAATATTGGACAAAACCCATTCAAGAAAAAATTGAAGCTGCCTTGGGTGTTTGCAAGAAAATAGACGAGTGTTCAATTCAACATTGCTATCTGGAGGCAGCTATGATGTTGATTCAGCACTAGTACACTTTAGACCTATCAGAACAACTATGCATCATAATGGATGGAATGAAGCTCACACTATTCATCAAGGAGTTCAGTAGATAGGGATTTAACTCCTTCTGGCCTCTGTCAGATAATGGAAATGACTTAGAAGATTCAACAAGCATGCTCTCGGAGTAGAACTCAATTGAGGACTGTACGGCAAACCTACATAATAGCCACTTTAAGAATACCTACTCCCAACAAGAGAAACCCAATTCCAATGCCTTAAATGCAGAATCGGTCAAGACAGGTTTGGTATTAAATGATACTTTGCCTATCACCACTGCAAACTGCTCAGGGAAGTTTTATGGTTCTTTAATGTCTTAGGAATAGATAATTTCATAAACGAATGAGTCTGCTTTAAAGGAATCAATTATTGAGACACCTCCTAATGGTATGGTGGTGACACATGAGGTGGACAGCAAAAAATGCTGGTCAGACTGGGGTGAAGGGGGGTTGATAAGACCAAACTCTAAGAGAGAGCTTTATGTATCTCCAGTCAAAGGGAGGGTTTTACAGCATACATGAATACTACCATCTCCACATGGTCTGAGTAACAGGAAGCCAGGCTGTGTTTCACAAGAAGCTATTTCAAGCCCTTCGCATGAAGCTGATCCTGATCTTGCTACTATGGAAGAAAATCTAAGTGATAGGATTGTTAGCATGGGAACAGTTGTTGAGATAGAGATCTTTCCTGGAACAGAAGTGAACCAGGATGATCATAATTATATCCTTCCTGGATGCGATTTGAGTCAAGCTTATTAGCATTGTCCACTAGAATCTGTTGCGGATTTGAGGAGTATTTGTGCGTTCCCCACCTTTAGCTGGCAACTCTCTAGTTACTAAGAGAAGTTCAAATAAGAAAACCAAGAAGGTTGGTGTATTAACTAGAAGCCAGACAAAACAAATGGTGGATAGAGATACATCTAGAGCACAAGCCACTCTAAACAAGTGGATTGGAGATCTACAACCTTAGAAATATAAAATGGAGAATCCAGATTACTTGAACCAAAGCTGATAGGGTTATGGAAATTGGCATAGAACTAGGCCTAACTTATGGTCATAATCCATAATTAGCCCATCAACACATTGTTTACATGAATGGCCAAATGAGGAAGTCCCAAAAACCTGTAACACCATGTAGTGGAAAGAAAGGAGAGGAGTCTCGTCCTCAATGAAAGTCATAACATATAATATTAGAGGCCTAAATAGCCCGGCAAGGAAGAAAATACTAAGAGAGTTTATACTGAAGGAAAAAATTGATTTCTTGAGCATTCAAGAGACTAGGCTGGAATGGATGAATAAAAGAGTATGCGCTTGATTATGGATGGATACTGACTTTGAATGGATGCATCTGGGTTGAGTTGGCCAATCTGAGGGGCTACTATGCATTTGGAATAAGCAAAAATTTTACAGCACCTCTGTGTTCTCGGAAGCATGCATACTGGGAATAACTGGCTTTTGGCATAATGAGGAGAAACCTGCAAATATGGTAAATATTTATGTTCCTAATGATATGCCCTCAAAGCTACATTAATGGCAGAAAATTAAGGAGTTTATTGTTGAAAAGGAGGATAAAAAATGGTCCCTTATGGGGGATTTGAAATGAGAGGTACAGCATACCGCCCTAACAATGCAGAGTTAGTGGCCTTCAATGCGTTTGTCAGGGATTTACACTTGGTAGATCTAAAAATGGAATGAAATTGACTTGGTACATTAAATCGATGAAGGCTATGAGCAGGTTAGACCGATTTTTGGTAAATTAAAATTGGTTAGATAATGCAACAAACCGGATCTAGGCAGGACTAATGAGAGAAGACTCTGATCACTGCCCAGTTAGCCTCTGCTACAAGGTGCATAATTGGGGTCCAAAGCCATTAAAGGTACTGGATTGGTGGCTTGATAATAAAGATTATATAGACATGGTTAAAAGCATTTGGGGCTCCATAAATCTGCCGGGCTATGCCAGTTTTAGAATTAAAACTAACTTACAGACAATCAAATTTGGAATCAAACAATGGAACACATCTGTACCAAGGAATTTAGAAGATAAGAGGATGGAGATTTTGAAAACATTAGCAGCTCTAGAAAGTAAGGCAGAAGCTGATGGAATTTCTCCCAGTAGCTTCTCATAATTGGACATGCTAAATGAAGAGCTTTACAAAGTTCCTGAAACTTTAGATAGCCTCACTTTCCATAAAGCAATAGTAAACTGGATTAAGCAAGGAGATTCTAATAGTGCGTATTTTCACAGAATTCTTTACAGGAAGAGGAGGAAAAGCTGCATCAATGAATTCTGGGAAGAATCCAGATGGCTTGGGGAACCAGACCTGGTGAAACAGTTTTTTAGATCCCACTTTGAAGCACTCTATACTGAATTTTCTTGGGAAAGGCCGAGGATAACCAACATGGTTTCCACAATTCTTAGTTCTATGGCTCAAAGATACTTAATCTCTCCATTTACAGAACCTGAAATAAAGAATGCGATCTCTGCATGTGGTTGCAGCAAGAGTTCGGGTCCAGATGTTTTTAATATTTAATTCATTAAGCATTTCATTGACACTATGAAATCTGATATTGGTTATCTATTTTAGGAATTGTACAGGAATGGAAGGTTGGCTAAAGGAAGCAATGCAGCTCACATATCCCTCCTTGCGACTGAATCTCAACTCTATGTTACTGACTATCGGCCTATTATACTAATAGGTTCGATGCCAACAATCTTATCTAAATTCTTAGCCTTCGGATTAAACAAAATCCTTCCATAGGTAATTTCTCCAACTCAGATGGCCTTTATCCTAGGAAAAAATTGCTAGATGGAGTTGTGATTGCTCCTGAAGCTATTGTTGAGGTAAAGAAATTTAAACTGGAAGCATTTTTACTGAAAATTGATTTTGAGAATGCATTTGATACGGTAAATGGGGTATATCTTTAGGATGTTATGGAGCATATGGGGTTTCCTAGATGCTGGATTAGTTGGATCAAAGAATTGCTAGATTCTGCACTGACATCAATGCTTATCAATGGTAGGCCACCTCAGGAATTCTATCCTAAGCGAGGTCTAAGACAAGGAGACCCCTTGTAACCTTTGCTGTTCTGATTGGCTGCTGAAGGTCTGGCCACCATGATCCAAAAAGCCATAAATGCTCATCTACTCACTGGATGACAAATAAGTAGAGTTCAAGTCCATCTTACACATCTGCAATTTGCAGATGACACTTTTTTATTTGGCTTGGCTGATTGGAGGAACATCTTAACCTTAAAGGTTGTTCTTCAAAACTTTGAACTAGCATAGATCTGAAGATAAATTTCTCCAAAAGCAAATTGGTGGGACTCAATATTCATTCAGCACTGCTGGAAGATATGGTTGTATACTTAGGATGCCAAACTGCTTCCACACCCTTTTCATATATGGGCATTCCTATAGGTGCTAATACGAAGAAACAAGCAACATGGACCCCAATCTATAACAAGTTTAACAAATAACAATAGGGAGCACCAATTTATTTCAGAAGGAGGGAAGCTAGTTTTGGAGAATTCTGTCTTTGCATCATTGCCAACTCACTTCTTCGGATTTTTCAAGGCCCCCAAGTGTATAACTATGAAATTGAAAGGCATGTAGAGAAGTATTTTCTGGGGATCAATAAGGATCATAAGAAGGCTAGTTGCGTTTCTTGGGAGAGGATAACCACTCCAATGGAATTAGGAGGCTTGGGAGTCAAAAATATCAGCCATTTTAATGAGGCTATGTTGTTAGTGTTATGTCCTAAGGCCAATCACCTTAGGCCTATGTATTAACACTTTAATGTTATATATATGATTGTAGCAACCTTCACTACTTGTTTATTTATAACATATAAAATAGTGAAGCCTAGCATTGATAATATA
>JAOWBN010215502.1:0-13596 GCA_028565015.1 Pinguicula moranensis
GACAGGATTTTTTGTCGCTGGAATGCTAAAAATGGCATTGGCGCTGGATTTTGCTAGGGTTCCTGCTTCATCTCTTTCCATGTGGATTGTCTTCGTTTAATCCTGGCCGTCAGATCTGACGACCAGGATTTAATGTATCTTTTTATGTTTAAAAACATCTTTTTATGTATCTATATATATATATATATCCAAAAGATCTTTGTTCCTTATGTTATTAGGGGGAGTTTATTGCTTTTTGGTTGACAATTGGAGTTGCTCTATTTTTAGAGATTTACAATTTCTGAACTTGCTTTGTGTGCTTTCTAATTGTTCGTTGGGAATCTAAAAATTTTGATTTGTCGTCCTAGTCATAGTTTGCATCCACGTGAAGAATGTAATGTGGTGATTGACATTTTTTTATCTGATTCCCTCTCAAATGTTTAGGTTTTGGTTTTTGTATCTTTGATTTTTATAAGTGGCTTGCAAAAGCAGGCGTGATTATATATTTACCCACATATTCTGCATTTGAATGATGAATCTATACCATGCATTACCATCTGAACTGTTGGGATTTTGTTGTCGGATCTATGACACTTTATGAGATTCAATTAGTATTTGTCAAAAACAAGAAGTAAACAAAATTAAATGTGAAAGCCGTAAAGAACTCCCGCTATAATTTTTGTGGTTTGCCGAATCCAAAGATTCAGATAATCCACGTTGAACTCCATTAACTCGGAGTCTCGCTGCCGTATATTTCCTTTCTCCTTCAAAATCACAGTATAATGCTAAGTCTGGATCACTAAATGAGAACAAAATCTCGCAATACAACTCAAAACCCTCAAAATGAGCACAGTGACTAAAAAGTCACTTTACAGAGAAATCAATTGGTGATTAAGCACCAGAAACATAGTATAACAACGAAAACAAGATAATTTGCTCAAGATTGTGATCGAGAAGCAATTTCCGATGAGTCGCCGGAGAGAGCCAAAGAGGGAAAGTTGAAGAATGAATAATATCGATTCATTTCTCACTCCTCGATATATGTACTTCTGACACGCGTTTAATCCCATCCGCCTGATCCATCTAATGGTAAGGTCAATATCATAAAGCACACACTGCTTAATCCCTGTCGTTGGATCATATGGACGGCCAAGAAGAATATGGCAATTGCGACACAAAGCTTCCATGGGAAGTTTTAATATCATCCGTCAGATCATAACATAAATCGACGGTTATAAATATTGGCGCAGAAGTTGCAGAGACAATTAATATAGGTCGTTAGATCAGATACAGATGTATGCTCCAGATCACTTCAATCATTAAGTCAGTAAATAATATAAACCATTCGATCACAAAATATTCAACAGCTCAGATTTAATCACGTCACTTACACAGTCATATGGATAAAATGGTAATTATACAAACATTAATGTCATAATTATAATTTCTTGTATAACCAGGGACATATTGGAAACTTCACGACTAACATTTTCAACCTTAAAGTTTTCAATTTTTTTTTTATCTTTTTTTTAAGCTGATAAGAAATCACTTAAGCGGCAAATTCAGTTTCAAGTACCAACAATAGTTCCATTCACTATAAGATTGTGATAAAAAAAAAATCCTTTAACACTTTCAAATTACATAGCGCAGGCAGCGGAACCATTAACATCATTGCTCAATCAATTATTCAATCTTCAATTCATTCCTAAAAGTTTCAGACAAGTCTAAAACTTAACTTGAGAAACTATCTTAGTTTCAAAGTCTGCAGCATTTTTACTAGTAGAAATCTTATCAAGTACAAGTGTGTTACTAGACAGAACATTCCTAATAAAGTGAAATTTTATATCTATGTGTTTTGTCCTTTCATGTAATATAGGTTTTCGCTGAGGTAAATGGCAGACTGATTATCACACAGAATAGAAATTAGTTAATCAAATAGTCTAGCTTCACTTATTAGACCATGTAGACACAAGGATTCCTTAAAAGCATCAGTAAGTGCAATATACCCAGCTTTAGTAGTGAATAATGCCACTACTGGTTGAAGTTGGGACTTCCAACTTATACAATTACCACCAAATAAAAAATAGTAACTAGTGGTAGATTTTTTGGAGTCTAAATCTTCAGCAAAATCACTATCCATATACCCACAAACATTCATCAAAGAAGTTTGCTTTCTAAAACATAATCCAAGGTCAAATGTTCCAATTAAGTACCAAGTTGTCCATTTTAAGGCAAGCCAAGGTTCATTCCAGGATTAGCCATAAGTCTACTAAGTAAAGAAATAGCAGATGAAATATCAGGACTTGTACACACCATGAAAAACATTAAAAACCAAGTAAGTTGGCATAAAGAATTTTCTCCATTTTTTCAGATTCTAATGGTCAATTTGGACTTTGATCTCAAGACAATTTGAAATGTACAGCAATTGGAAGGGATAAAGGTTTACATTTATTTAACATAAATTTCTTAATTAACTTCTGTAAATAAGATGACTGATGAAGTTTCAAGTATCCCAATTTTCAATCACTTATGATTTCCATGCCTAAAATTTTCTTTGCTTGTCCTAAATCTTTCATTTCAAATTCAGAAACTTAGGGCACACTTTAATTTGTCAATTTCAGACCTAGATTCACTTATAATCAACATGTCATCTACCTAAAAACAATAAAAGCATGGAATATTTTTTAGAATGTAAAAAATACAAACATGGGTCATAACTGCTTTTACAAAATCCTAGACTAAGCATGTATGAATTAAAGCACTTATACCATTGTATAGGTGCTTGTTTTAACCCATATAATGAGTTTTTCAAAAGACAAACAAATTCAGAATGATCAAAATTACCAAAACCAGGTGGTTGTTCCATGTAAATTTTCTCTCCTAGTTCCCCATTTAAGAAAGTTTTTACATGTAATTGTTCAAGTTCAAGATCAAGGCATGCCACATATGAAAGTAATATTCTGATAGTTTATATTTCACAACAGGAGAAAAGATTTCATTATAATCTATACCTTACTTATGAGAAAATCCCTATGCAGCTAATTTAGCTTTAGACAACTTAGGATCATTAGGAGATATTCCTTTAATTTTGTAAACCCATTTACACCCAATTATTTTTTGATCTTTTGGTTTAGGAATTAGTTCCCATGTTTGATTTTTCTTAAGAGAGTTTATTTCATCAATCATAACATTTTTCCACATCACAGAACCTTCACAATGCACAACAGAATTATGTTTCAAGCGCAAAAACACTCAAATTATCACCAACAGTTAAGGCATAATCAATTAATTCAACAAAGTTAGCATATCTTGCAAGCACCCTTCTATATCTAACCCCTTTATTATGGGCAATACTGTATGAGGTTTGAGGTAAGAACTGATCAAATGCAGGCTGATCATCCTGTGAAGAAATTTCTTCATCAGGTTGAACTGGCTTATCCAGCTCCACTTGAAGAGGAATTCCCTTGACTCCACCTAAATTGATGTCCCAACAGAAGTTTTTAAAAAGTAGGGAAAATCATTTTCATTGAACACTACATCCCTACTCATAAAAAATTTCACCCCAGGCAAAGATCTATCCCATAATCTATATCCGTTGATGCCTTCTTAATAGCCAAGAAAAATACTTTTTATAGAGCAGAGTTCTAATTTATCAAACCTCAGTATGTGCATAAGTTGCATATTGCAACATCATTAAGTGAGCCTGATTTTGTCCTCTACCGGTCCAGACAAGCTTAGGGCATTTTAAGTCCAAAGCAGCTGAGGGGCTTCTATTTATCAAATATGAAGCCGTGCTCAGTGCCTAATAGCTATTTTCTTTAGTGTTGTAGCTAGAAAATTGCCTCAAAAGTATCCTTAATTATACTACACAAGCTAAGTGGTAGCGAGCTCAGGATCGAATCCATAGGGAAAAGTGATGCATTCTGTACTGCCTCTGATATGCTTTTGTTGCTGTCAAAACACCAAACTGATCGGGGGGATTTTGTTGTAATTGAATACTGAAACTATAACAAATAAAGCAAAAATGAAATCTAGATGAAGAGAAAACAAACTTCTGCTGACCTTAAATCCATGAGAATATGCCATAAAACAAAATGGATCATAGGTGTACTTATTTGTTTTTCAATGGTACTTAATATGTGGTTTTTAAACCACTGCTCTTCTTCTTGCATTCTTAACCCCTTAACCCGATAATTAACACATTCACTCAATAATCAGAGCCATATTAATATCAATGAAATCCCATTAAGTGTGTGAATCTAAAAATTCTAACCGAATCTCCTTACTCTACACATATGATTTTTAGTTGCTCTTCAAAGAAATGGACTAACAGCCCTCTTTGATTGAAGAAGTTGTTATCAGTTAAGGCTTAAATGAACTAACCGTACATCTAAGTCCCTACTAGCTACTGTTTTGGTTTTTATCAATTTAGATGGACAATCTAAAAAAACAAAAACAAAAACATGCACAAGTGTATCTACGAACGGAAAATTAATACCATTGTCTTGTTTTTTTTCTAAACTTACACCTCACCAACTTGTTTAGAAAATCTCACGTCATCAGATAAATAGAAGAATGAGAGGTATAGCCAAGCATAGTTGAGAGCAACAGCAAGAATCCAACAGACAGCATGATGGAAACAATATGCTCCTTGGTGCAGAAATTCCGCACTTCTTATTTCATATTTTTCTGAAGGTAAAGTACACAGCTTTTCTCTTTCTAAATCGACCTCTTCTCTTCCCCTTTCCTTCTCTCTCTTATATACAGAAATATGGTAAAAAATAGATAAGATACAAAGGGTAACAACTCCCTTAAAAGTTGGGATCGCTTGGACAATGGATAGAAAAGTTGTTCCAATATGTTTTGACTGACTTTTTCTCCATATTTTCTTTGAACTTGGCATATATATATATATATATAGGTTATGCAAAAACACGTGCAAGGAAACTGCTCAAGACTTCTAGAAAAAATCGTGATCTTCAACAAAACACCAAAATTATCAAAACTGTATTTTTTCTGCGCTGAAGGCTAGTTGAGTTGATCACTTTCTTCTGGTTTGATGAAATGTATGTATCAGAGCTTTGGTGTGTACCTGAACTGAGTGATAAAGGCCCTAAGTTTGTGTTCTTGATCATTAGATTCATGCAAGAGCAAGATATTTCTTGATCTTTGAAGCATGAGCACTTGATATTCATCCTCTTTCTTCTTCTTCTTGTTGCATTTGTTCTTCTTGTTATTGAAGCTTGTAGATCGACGATGTCAATCTTGCTTAGGGGGTAATGCACCCTTTTTAGCTGAATTTGGATCATACAAGACTGCAAACATTAAGGCTTAAACATTGCAAAATTATTACAAGAATAGCAGCAATTCATGCATTGTTGTCATGAGAACCAATCCCCCACACTTGCTTCTTTCCTTGTCCTCGAGCAACTATATGATAGCACAGACACATGAATTATAATTCATGACTCAAAATTTTGGAAAAACTAGAATAAAGAAAAGAAAAGATTAGAGAGAAGAGAAGAGAAGAGAATCAGAAAAGTAGTATAAAAGGTGTGCAACCCTTGTACAAAAAAATTTAGTGGCACTTCCTTTTGGTGTAGGGTCTATAGGGTCCTAAATTCCCCATACTGGTCAACTGCTGCTCCCTCATTAAGATAGGTTTTAAAAAATTACCAGGAACCATATCTTACCTCACCATTCATCATCTAAGAAAGAAATGGCCTCAAAACTCTAACCTAAGGTAATGATTTCTACCTCTCTCTTCTATTGCTTTCCTCCTCGAATGAACCAAAGCATTGTAGCCCATGAAAACCTCCTTTCTCTCCCTTATATCTTCAAAGAAAAGATCTAAATAACCCTATCCTCACTTTCGCCTTGGATCTTTAAAAGGTTTCCATCCAAGCTCCACTCTTTCTTTCCTCTCTGATTTTTTTTCAACCGATAAATTTTTGCCATAATCAAGAACTATGCTGACGCAAAATGCTTTTTTTTTTTCGTGCCATATGATTTTTTGTACCATGGATCCACTTACCTCAAGTCAAACACCTTCACCCACACTTATTTATAACCGAGTCTCTCATCTAGGCAGGCTGCTTACAAAAGTGTGCATATTGAGAGATATTCTAAAAAATAAGTTAGGGGTGGGTGGCATCACAAATGAGTAGTGTCATGTGTAAGTAAAATGCTTTGAATTTCTCAAAATATCTTGACAGTAGGATAACAAGTTAGGCCTTATATGGAGTTGAAGGACTGAAATGAAAAATCATGGTCTAACTCGTGTTTAAAGCTGTGTAATGGATGTTTTGTTTGACATATGTTGTATTCTAGGATGTGAAAGTGTGGTGCACAATCATCTGATAGTGTGATATATCGGTGGGTGTAGATTTGAGATAGAAATTCAGACCATGACTTAGGTAGTTTCAGCTTCTCAACTAGACAGAAAGAAAAAGTGAAGGCTTATTTTGAGTGTGGCCTGCTTAGCAGAGAACGAACGAGAATGGTCATGGGATTGATTAATTGCCATAGCTCTGATGTTGATGCACTGTACCTGAATGTAAAGGAAATCAAATTACATAACTGGATGTAAATGAGTTCAATGATCTAAAACAATGGGCCGCCTCCCATCCAACACTGGTTTAAAAGTCTCATCTAGAATTGTTGATCTTCAGTCTTCATAGATGTCGTCCTGAAGCATCAAAACCACTGCTTTGTCCTCTGGTAAAATGCCTTTGTATTGCTTCAACTGATGGCCATTGACCATGAAGGTCTTGGTGGGATCTGTCTCAAAGATGCTAACTACTCCATGAGGAAATGTTTCAGCCACTGTATATGGACCTCTCCATCTTGATTGCAACTTTCCTGGGAACATTTTAAGCTTGCTTTGGTAGAGCAAAACTTGATCTCCCATAGCAAAGTTCTTCCTAGCTATCAACTGGTCATGAATGGACTTTGTTCTTTCTTCGTAGATGGTTGCATTTTCATATGAATCCAGCCTCAACTCTGCTAGCTCTTGCAGCAGCAACTTCCTATTTTCTCTTGCTTCCTCAGTGTTCATGTTGAGCTGCTTCACTGCCCAATATGCTTGATGCTCCGACTATATAGTAAGATGACAATTTTTTCCAAAAACTAACCTGTAAGTTGACATACCTATAGGTGTCTTGTAGGCTTTTCTGTATGCCCAAAGTGCATCTGGCAGCCTCATGCTCCAGTCCTTCTTGCATGGTTCACTATCTTCTCCAGGATGGTCTTGATCTCTATTGGTGACTTCGACTTGGCCATTGGTTTGAGGATGCTAAGAGGTTGAAACCTTGTAACCTACTCCAAATTTCTTAAGTAGTGAGGCCACTGTTCTGTAGCGAAAATGAGTACCTATATCACTCAATAAGTGCTTAGACACGCCAAACCTGCAGAAAATCTGATTCTTGAGAAAATCAGCCAAAATTTTAGATTCGTTAGTCCTGTTGGCCAATGCCTCCACCCACATAGAAAAATAATCAGCAGCTAGGAGAATAAACAAATATCCATTTGAACTTGGAAAAGGTCTCCTGAAATCAATCCGCCAAACATCAAAAATTTCACAGAATAGAACAGGTATTTGTGGCATTTCATTTCTTCTAGGAATCTTTCCTGTTCTTTGACACTTATCACAAGTTTTCATATAAGCATATGCATCTCTAAAAATATGAGGCCAACAGAATCCTGAGTCTAAAATTTGTAGAATCAATTGCTCGATTTCGAAAATTTTCTGGAAACTTTCAAATCCGGAACCAAGGTAAAATCGAGCTCAACAACTGTTTAATTTATGTTCTACGAGCAGAGGTTAGCTGACTTACCTCAAATCCGGATGAAACTAGTGAAGAACCGAAGAACCCGTCGAAGAACTCAAACATTTCGCTCAGGATATGTCACAGAAGTTTCCTCTTGAAGACCCACTTATTTTTGATAGGTTTTACCCCGTCAGGAAAGTCAACCAAGTCTCAGACATGGTTGTGTTCCATGGATCACAATTCGAATTTCATGGCTTTAAGACATTTCTCGGAATGTTCTCTTGAAAATGCTTCATTATATGTATGGGATCGACATGACCAATAAGTAAAATCTCATGTAGTCCTAAGTACCTCGCAGGCTCTCGGACGACTCTCCCTGACCTTCTAACAGTTAGTGTAGCTGGTTCCAAAGCCTCGCTTGGAACTCGCTTAACTTCAGTGTGACCCAAAGTTTATGGTAGTGGATCATCTCGAATTTCTTCAAGGATGATCTTGCTCCCACTACTTTTATTGGAAAGGAAATCCTCTTCCAAGAATACACTAAGTTGAGCAACAAATACTTTGTTGTTCAACTGCTGATAGAAGCAGTTACCCTTGGTTTCCCTCAGGTATCCTACGAAGAAGCATTTGTCAGATTTAGGACCAAGCTTGTCAGGCATCAAACGCCTAACATACGTTTCACAACCCAAATCTTAATGTAAAACAAGTTAGGGATGCTTCTCAGGTATTGTCCACTGATTTAGTAAGAACTCTATTTAAGGTTAACATAGTCGTTTCAAGGGCGTATCCTCAAAAGGATAAAGGTAATTCCACACGACTAATCATTGATTGTACCATATCTATTAAAGTAAGATTCCGTGTTTTAGACACCATTTTGTAATGGTGTTCCAGGTGCATTCAACTGGGAAACTATTCTAGAGTTTTTAAGATGATTACGAAACTCAAAACTCAGGTACTCGCCACCGCGATCTAATCGCAATGTCTTAATCTTCTTCCCAAGTTGATTTTCGACTTCATTTTGAAACTCCTTGAATTTCTCCAAAGATTCAGCCTTGTACATCATCAGATACACATGGCCATATTTACTGAAATCATCAATAAATGTAATAAAGTACAAATACATACCTTGTGCACTTGTGCTCAGAGGACCACACACGTCTGTATGCACTAATGCTAACAGCTCAGTGGTTCTCTCGGCGACCTCAAAAGGTCCCTTGGTCATCTTCCCAAGTGAACAAGATTCGCACTTATCAATTGACTCTCAGTCAAAAGAATTTCGAAGTCAAGTCATTAGGAGCTTCTTTACACGATTCTCATTAATATGACCTGAGCGATAATGCCATAAAAGGGTAGAGTTATTATCGTTTAATTTGAGTCGTTTGTCTTTGCAGGCGTCAAAAGCATCGAATGCAACTCAGTCAGGAACCCCTACCATTTACCTTTTTTCTCGCCCTTAAACCTATGCTTTTCTTTCGTACCCACCCTACTATACCCTAAAACTGATCAAACATCAGGAACCCACCTGATGTAAGTCTCAGGCGTCAAAAGCATCGAATGCAACTCAGTCAACGACTTCACAATTCCCGCCATGTTATAATTCATTAGTTTTTGAAATCGCGAATCATTAGTTCTAGAAAAATATTCTTGAGCTCGTGAATCATATCGCATATTTTCCAATCCTCAAACCATTTTTGAAATTGGGAATCATGGATACGAGCATAAGGCAGCTAACCTCATTAGTTTCATCGACTTTCTTCTTGTACTGTTTCACGTCAACACGAGAAGTTGTACCAGGTGGAGGTAAAGGAATAGGTACATTTAGGACATTGTCTTTCTTTTGTTAAATTACAGATGTGAGGGGATATGTGTTCAGACTCTTAGACATCAGACAAAATGCAAAGATTTAGCGAGTTGTTCTATGTCAGTATACATAAAACTAACAAGAGCACAATGTTCTATGTCACATTATCCCAACAAAATTTACCGAGCTGTTCTGTTGGGGCCAAAATGGCCTCCACATGCTTAATCATGACAAAATTTAAGTACTGAAGAGATCTCAGACTCACTCACACACCTACGGATAATGGAATCCTCGCAATATTTCCACAAATAAGGATCATCCCACACATATGACTTTGATAAAAATTTCAATATGTCCTTTTGGTTCTTTGTGAAATGAGGAGGAAACTCACCTGTTACTAAAAAATTTACAATCTTTGCATACCAAGACTGAGTTCTAGTCATGGAGAAGAGCTTATCATATGGAAAAAGGCCAAGATCTGGCTAATGTGAGACAATAGACTCGGTAGCCGAAGTGATTCTGCTCAGATGATCAGCAACCAAATTTTTTGCTCCTTTTTTGTCTTTGATCTCTATGTCAAACTCACTCATTAACAAGATACAACGGATGAGACTTGGTTTGGAATCTTTCTTTACCAACAAATACATGATAGATGCATGATCAGAATAAACAAAAACTTTAGAACTAAGCAAATAAGAACAAAATTTCTCAAGTGCAAAAACAATTGACAACATATTCTTTCTCAGTTGTTGTGTAATTTCTCTTAGTCTCATTCAGCGTCATGGATGCATAGTAGATGACATGACTGGCTCTTCCTGACTTCTGTCCAAGCACAACACCAACTGCAAAATCACTTGCATCACTCATAATCTCAAAAGGGATCTTCCAGTCAAGTGCTTTCTTGGTTGGCAATATTGTGATCTTTCAGCTCTTCAAACACCTTCTTGCATGAGTCATTAAACTCAAAATTCACTTCTTTCTGCAGCAGTCTACACAATAGGGTTGCTGTTTTTGAGAAATCTTTGATGAAACGCCTGTAGAGACCTGCATGTCCTAAGAAAGATCTCAATTCTTTTAGATTAGTAGGATATGGTAAAGATTTTATCACTTCAACTTTAGCCTCATCCACCTCTAGCCTTTAGCAAAGACTACATGGACTAAAACTATGCCCTGTTCTACCATGAAATGGCATTTTTGAGAATTCAAAAACAAGGTTAGTCTCAATGCATCTTTTTAACACTAAGGATAAGTGATTCAAACTTGATTCAAAATCATTACAATATACTGTAAAATCATCCATAAAGACCTCAATAAAGTGTTCAACATACTCAGAAAAGATACTTGTCATACACCTCTGAAAGGTGGCTGGAGCATTGCACAAACCAAAAGGCATTCTCCTATAAGCACAGGTGCCGAAGGGCCCAGTGAAGGTGGTCTTCTCCTGATCTTCTGGATGAATGGCCTCCGGAAATACCCTGAATAACAATCAAGAAAACAATAGTAAGTTTTATTGGCAAGTCTCTCAAGCATCTGATCAATAAAAAGGCAAAGGAAAATGATCCTTTCTGGTCACAAAATTCAGTTTCCTGTAATCAATGCACACTCTCCAGCCTGTATGCTTTATGGTTGGCACCAATTCTCCTTCTTTGTTCTCAACTACTGTGATTCCTCCCTTATTTGGTACTACCTGATTAGCGCTAACCTAGTGGCTGTCAGAAATGGGGCAGATCATCCCATCTTGATAGAGTTTTAGCACTTCATTCTTCACAACTTCCATCATGGGAGGATTGAGCCTTCTTTGTGGTTGCTTGATTGCTGCTGCTCCTTCCTCCAAGTAAATCCTGTCTTGGTAGATGTTTGGACTAATGTCCTTGATGTCTGCAATGGTCCAGCCAATGGCTTCTTGATTCTCTTTCATGAAAAAGATTAGCTTCTCCTTCCGCAACTCAGTAAGCTTATTAAAAATTATTATTGGCAGTGTTTCATTTACTCCAAAAATTCATACCTGAGGTGTTCTGGAAATGGTTTTAGTTCTACTTCTGGAGCCTTAAGAATAGAAGGGATGAGCTTTTCTGATGGCAGCTCCAATGGAATAACTTTTCTCCCAAAAACAGCAGAAGGAAGCTTTTCAAGATGAGCCACTTGTTCCTGCAAGTTAGCTGATAATAATTCTTAAGAATGTTCAAAGAAAAATGGTTCTGGTAACACAATGTTTAGATGATCTTCAGACTCAAGTTTCAAAGTTCTATCAACGCATGAATCAACTAGATTAATAGTGAAAACTTTGTAGTCCTCACGTGGATATCTCATGGCTTCATTGATGTTGAACTCCACCTTCTCTCCATCAAACTCCACTGTCAATGAACCTATGGAAACATCAATCCTGGTGCTTGCTGTTTTGAGAAAATGCTTGCTTAGAAAAATAGGTGTTGAGGTCTTGTCTACCTTCATATCCAAAATATGAAAGTCAGCAGGAAAAATCAAAGAACCAACCATGACAAGCACATTTTCTATTAGACCTTTAGGGAATGCAGTAGATCTGTATGCTAACTGAATGACTACTCTGGTTTCTTGCAATGGCCCTAAGCCTAATAAATCATAAAGTACAACAAGCATGACATTGATTGAAGCTCCTAAGTCTAGCATGGCTCTAGCAATTTTTACTACTCCTATGGTGCAAGGGACAGCGACCATACCTGGATCAGCACATTTCTTTGGAAGTTGCTATTGAAAACAGCAGAGACTTGCTCACTCATTCTTACCTTCTTCTCACCCTTCATTTTCTGCCTTCTCTTGATTGTGCATAGTTTCTTCAAAACTTTAGCATAACGAGGTACAATTTTAGTCAAGTTTAACAAAGAAATATTTATCTCACACTTGCTGAAAGTTTCTAGCATTTCATTGTCCTTATCTTTTTTGTTTAAATCTTTCAATGCCTCAGAAAAAGGAGTTGGAACTCTTTGTGTATTGAAAGGTTCTTTATCTTTTCAGCTGCTGGTCTTTCCATTTTTTTCAGATCCCTTTGCTCCAGCAGCAGCAACATTCTCTGCAGCAACTTCCTGTTCTGTTTTGTTCTATTTTACTTTTTCAGCTTCTGTCCAGGTAAGTTAAGGGAGAACCAGTCCACTTCTCAATGTCATGGCCTTAGCTTGAGCCTTGGGGTTGGTATCAGGTTGAGAGGGGAGCTTCCCTAATTCACAAGCCTACAGCTTGTTCATGGAATCAGCCAGCTTGTTCACTTGCTTCTCCAAGTTGTTGATGTTGCTCCTTGCATCCATTTGTGCCTGCAAATTTCCTTTCTGCATCATAATCAGCTACTGCATTATTTCTTCCGTGGAGCCTTGTCTTTGTGGCATCATGAAATGTCGTAGGTTCTGGATGTTGCTGGTATTATAGCTCAAATTCGGATGAGGCCTGAACTAGGTGTTCCCATAGCCTTGTCTCTGATTTCTCTCATGAAATTCCATTGAGCAAACTTCATTCTCTGATTCTTCTTGAAATGTAGGACACTGATCTGTGGTGATGGTCAGGCATCAAATAGATCTTGCAGACAACAGCAACAACTTTCTCATCTCTCTGGATCAGCAGCTTCCACAGCCTCAACCTTTCTCAGTACCAAACTGTCTCCAGCATCTGTCATGTTCAGTTTCCTTGCTGCTACTCTTCTGCTTTCACTCCTGGAACTCTCAGCCAACTCCTCCAGGATGCTTTCATCTTCAGCATTAGTCTTATTCAGCAAGCTCCCTCCTGATGCAGCATTCACCAAGCGCCTATCTGTGATAGAAATTTCATTAAAGAAGTAAAGGGCCAGATCTTGTGCATTGAATCCAAGGTGTTTTTTTTATAGTTAATTGTGTCGCTTCCCCGAATGCAGGTAATTTGTGTCCTGCACCCTTGACGTTTGCGACCCTGGGCTCAGATGGCCGAATTCCGGATGCACCTCCCTTGGTACACAACTCCCTATCCAGGTATCCTTCGGGCCCATTGGGCCCTCTGACTAATCCCACGTTGACAGCAAATTCTCCCAACTGGGAGCTCAAGCCCTCG
>JAOWBN010215524.1:0-12500 GCA_028565015.1 Pinguicula moranensis
GAAAGGCTTTGTTCATCAGTACAGCCTTATGGCGGTGAATCATACTATTAAGGTTCTATGTTCATTTTGTTTGGCAGAGGTTTGATAATTACTTGCTGTTCTTTTGTTTTGTTTGGTTTAATTTTAAGTTCATACTTTAACATGAAGCTGCAATTAATTTAAGTCTTGGCTTATGAGAACCCTTACATATCTCTTCATATCTATTTTAATGATGGTACTCAAGCTATTCCATTGTTGATATTTCAGGAATCTGGTGCAGGGATTCATGAGATTCTTCTCTCTGAGTTTCGTGTGAAGTTTTTTTCCAGGTGGTTTTTATTCTGCATCAATTTCCCTACATTCGGATTGATGGAAGTTTAATATCTGATTTGTTGGTTCTCATTGATTTTGAGTTTAACTTACTCAGTAGTTGGTTTGAGTTTTTTGAATGTCTTTGAATTTTGTGAATGATTTGTTTGGCATGGTTTGTTCTTGCTCTCTCTCTCTGATTCTAATAGTGTTGTTTGAAGTTTCCTGTATGCAGGTTGGTGTTTTTTTGAATGTCTTTCAAAAAGAGGCGATTGCAATAAACTACGTATATCTTTCTACAGATTGGTGTTCAGTACGACTTTCTCCTTATCAGATTGGTGCAATCTTTCATTTATTAACAATAAACTAAGTTTCCTGTGGTCGCCTAAATAATTGTTTATGATTGTTTGTTGATAGTCCATACTGCAGTGTCACATGCAAGCCAGTTTATCGCCTAAATAAGTTTCCTACGGTCTTTTCCATTCATATGCTTGGTCTGTTGACTTTATTGGCTCTTATGACTAACTTAGTTTATTGTTAATAGTTACCGGAATTCCATTCAGGTCCAACCTTCGGCTCTGCTACACAACTTATTTATAGTTATGAAACTTTATGGAAATTTAGTTCTTGGTTGATCCGTTTTAGTGCATGGTTAATTTACAAAGATTATTCCTTACTTTTTAAAAGCCAGTTTCATTCATTCTAATCATTGGGCTGTAGAGTTACAGCGAATAGCACATTTTTTGATGTTTAGAATTTACAAAATGTGTAAAATGCTGAATAGAATCTTCAATTGTTCCTTTCTCTTTTGAGCGTGTATATTTTCTTTTCTGATTTCGCTTCAATTTTGGCACCATATGCAGATTCTTGCTTATGTTTCACAGGTCCACAAGGTTTTCCTGCCTGAGCATTTGTTCTCTTGCTCAGTGTCAGGCGTGTTCCTGTATGGTGCAAAGGGTATGTGCTGCAGTACCAGTTATCCACTTCGGGTTTTAAGTTTATATAATATTTTAAAATTTATAAGTTTATAGTTTATGATTTATAGTTAGAGTTTATTATTTATGTTTAGGGTTTATTTTTAAATTTAGAGTTTATAGTTAGAGTTTAAATTTAGAGTTTATAATTAGAGTTTATTTATGATTTATAGTTAGAGTTTATTTTTAAATTTAAAATATTTTATTATTTATAATTTATAAACTATGATTTATATAAATATATCAAATATATAAATTTATAAAAACTAGTTTATATAAAATTTACAGTTTATATAATTTTTTTAGGGGTTAGGTTTTAGGGTTTAAAAAACTAAAATAATGTAATATGTTTGAGCTTAATTATAAATGTTAACATTTATAATTAAGTTGTCTACGTAACATTTATGTTTTTATAAATAAATGAATCAAAGCTTACGTAGTTCTCTTACCTTTCTTACCTATTGGGCAACTGTTTAGTTGTCGTCCTCGTCCTCATCTAATACTGGGCTCGTGTTGCTCGCTGATGTCGTATTAGATTCCCAGGTATCGAATGGATCTTCTTCGTCCATTATGTCATATTCTTGCTCTCTACGTGCAGTAGCTATCCAATCCTGAATGCATGTCTGATATTCTATGTTTAGTGGATGAAGGTTTGTACGCCGATCGTCTAGGAGGTACCCGGATGCACTAAAGGCTTGCTCTACGGCCACTGTAGAAATTGGACATGCTAGAATTTCTCTCGCAATCATCGATAATATAGGAAAATCCTTTGTTTTGCCCCTCCATCAAGAAAGAATATCAAAATCTCAGTAGGAACTTGACGAGGACCTAAGGCGTTTAGATAAGGATTTCATTATGTTTTCCATTCTTCCTAAAATTTATGATCTAGACCCCCCACTACTTGAGGCAGTTTCAGTCCTAAGAGTTAGTGCAGAAATGCCTAACTGGTTTTGATACTCTCTTCATATAATTCATTTAATAATTTTGAAACTTTATCGATTATAGAGTTATAATTAACAAGACACTCCGTCCGTGTCTAAAAAATCGCCATAATAGTATTTTAAATATTTTTTTCAAACCTTCTAATTTTATTCGGAGAGTCTAAAACGGTTGTAAAAAGATAAAGCATTGGTATATCTAGAAGATATTTAGGCCATTTTGTTGAAATAGTATCTATAAGAGGTACAAAACCGTCGTCCACTTTAAAACTAGCTAGAATGGCTCCTACGTTAACACAAATAGGCACAACAAGGTGACTAGTTGGTTTATATATATGATAATAATTTTGGATATTCAATAAAAACTTAATAGTTTTAAAAGTTTTTCGATTTCTGCCCCATCATTAGTGTTTAAAATATTTTGATACCTATTGTTCATAAAACTAACTAATAATTTTTTATAAGGTACGGTTTGTTGAAGTAAAGTATATGTTGAGTTCCAACGGTAGACACGTCTAAAGAAAATTTTATTAGCCTAACACTAATATCTTTACAAAATCTAAACCAATCTTTCATTACTTTAGATTTACTCACTATAAATTTTATACTACGTTTAATTGGGTTAGCAGTTAAACCTATAAGTTTAAGAGCATCTTGTACGCATAAATTAATAACATGACACATACAACTCATATGAAAAAAAAGACCATTAAATGTTGAATCACATAGTTTCTTTAAATCTTCTACATTAGCAGTATTGTTAGAGGCATTATCAAAAGATACAGTATATATTTTTTTACTTAAATTAAATTCTTCTAAAATTAATATAAGCATAATAGTTAAATTTTGTGCAATGTGTGCATCATCATACAATCGAAGTGCTATTATTCTATTTTGTATTCTCCATTCATCATCAATCCAATGACACGTAACTATCATGTAACTATATTTTTGTCCTTTATCCGACCATATATCACTACATATAGAAACTTTATGACTTAAAGATGAAAAAATATCACAACTTACTTTTTTTCTTTTAGCATCAATTTTTGCAACATCTCTAGTGTGTGTTCTACGTAAAACTTTAGTATATGCGGGTTGAAAACACGTATGCACATAAGTTTCTAAATTTAAACTATCTCCAAAACTAAACGGAATATATTATGAACAAACAAGGTCTACGAGACCTTCCCTATTTCTTACTTGATTATATCTAAATAATTGAGAGTTAGAACACGTACCTCCGGATCCAAATCTAGCACCGGATCCACTCGCGTTTGCCATAGAACACAACGTACCACTAGAAATTTGACCTTGTGTAGGATCTATACCAAGTTCATTCGGGTGCTTTTTCATTATATGTCTCGAAAATGAACCATAACCACCACCTATAAATTATAAAAAAAAATATTATTATTTAAATTTAAAAAATAAATAAATAAATTGTTAAATAACAATTACAGAACGTACCTTTCTTGTGTTGGAAACAAGTTAAACATTATCGACATTTGACAATAAAATAGTTGGGTCCCTCTCTGAATTTGGAAGTTTATCGAAAAATTTCGTAAAAATACGGGAGCTACTCATTTTTTGAGATATACCTCCCTCATGTTGATGTTGCGGAACCATTGGACGTGGAGCAGGAGGGGCTAGTCGTTCTCGTTCATGTTTACCACGTTCTCAACGATAATAAATCTTCCGTACCCAAAGCCATCGGTACAAGCGGCGGGGTGATGGAGTCGTGTTCGTACAACTCAAAATTCATATTGATCAAATTTTAAAAATCAAGATCATCCTCGAAATCGTTGGGAGTAGTCACTCAATTATATATGACTTTGAGTATAATATAATGTAATGTAGGTAAGTGAGATTGAAAGTGAATAAGTGTAGTATAAAAAATGGTATGAAAAATAAAATTGTAGAAGAACAAAAATAAATTGGTGAAAAAAATCTTGTAACTAGAAGAGTGTAAGAGTAATAGCTTGAATTGAGAGAGAGTAGAGTAGTAAGTGGGTGTTTGCAAGTTCTTGTGCTTATGCAGAAGTAGCTTTTCAAAAGGTCTTTTGGAAAAAGGAGCTTTCATAAAAAATTAGGAGAGTGTTTGCAAAATATGCTTTTCTACAACAAAAGCCAAAATTGTTTGAAATTAAAACTCCGTATAATTACAAAATTGCCACCGCCAAAAGCACTTCAAAAGCCACCCCATACATGCTTCTGACTTTTGGGCTTTTTTTGACTTTTCCACCGCCAAAAGCCAAAAGCCGAAGCACAATCGTGAATTTCGCAAACACTCAAATAATGCTTCTCCACCGCCAGAAGCCAAAAGCAGCTTCTCTGTGGCGTTTGCAAACACCCCCAGTAAGCAATGGGAGTTAAGAATTGAGTTGAGTGTAGAAAATAAAAGGTTGAAGGGGTATGTATAGGAGGAGAATTTAAAATTAAAAAAAAATAAAAATAAAAATAAAACCCTAATACTAGCCGTTGGGCACGACGGGCCATGTTTTTTTTTTTTTTTTTTTAATTTATTTATTGGAAGAGTCAGTTTTCCCGCTTGGGGGATCACGGGTCAACCCGCTGTGCCCTAACAGACCTACCGGAAAATTCACTTGGGCCACCTCGGCCAACCTTTTTATTTTAATTTTTTTTGAATCGATCCATTTTCCTGCTCGGGGCATGGCGGGTCACGGGTCGACCCTCCGTGCCCTGATAGACCCGCCGAAAAAGCACTTTTCCGGCGGGTTCCGCCGTGCGGCCCATGAGGTCACCTTGGCCAAAACATAATTTTTTTTTAATTTGCCCGTTTCTCGCTCAGGCACGGCAGGCCACGGGTTGACCCGCCATACCCTGACAAACCCGCCGGAAATTCACTTTTTCAGTGGGTTAGGCACGCCAGGTCCCGGCCTTTTTTTTAAAAGAAAAAATGGGTCCAGCCAGATTATCCGTCGGGCTGCCCCGAAGGCTCCGGATTTTTCCGGACCCGCCGTGCTGCAGGCGTGTGGTCCGCCGCCCACCGTGCCGGGTCCGTGGCGGGCGCGGGCCCCGGATCGTTTTGTCCGTCTCTAGTTGACACAATCAGATCAACAACAAAAATAAAAAACATATGAATACTCGGTTCTGAGCAAATTTTAGTGAAAGTGCTCCAACCAATGAGCCAATTTCAATATATAACCAACCGTATAATTTACAAACCCAGTTTTATACCCAACGCAAGTGAAGAGGGAAAGAATACATAATGCAAGCACACCAAGTTGAGGATCACCTGCCCCAACACTCTAGACGTTCAACTGAAAATAAAAGGACGAAAACAGTACTTTGAACTCTAGTCCAACAATCTATGGCATTCAAGACTCTGATGGATATAGTTTATTCAATCCAAACAACATGTCTCACAGGTACTTAACCATATTTCGCCCTTCAACACTGATTTTCGTTGCCTGTAGTTGCTTGCGTTTCGGTGCTTTCAGCTGCTGCAATCTCTTGTTCATCTGATGGCATAGGAGAATTAAGGGAAGATTGTAAGTGTGAGTATCACAAAAGAAGTTGCAGGGATTAGCATACATTAACTATCAGATGTCCAATGCTTAATTACAACAGATTGAGAAGAAGTTCAATCTTCAGGGTAGCTTAGCAGCGAAATTAAGCTCATTGCATACTTCAAGCCGACTTTTAAGCATGTTAAAGAGCGAATAAGGAGCTCACATATAATCTCCTCACCCAAATAAATAAATAAATAAAATAAAAATCAGCATCAAGTTTAAATAACGTCCAACACAAGTTTCAAACACAAGCAACGCATTGACCTGGCCTCCTAAAGAAACCTGTTGATTGGCTAGTTTCAGACGCAAAAGAAGGTTATTGAAATATGAGATCAGATCAAATAAAGAAAGAGAAAAAGGGACTCCTCCAATAAAGCGCATTCAAGGATCACAAGCAACAGTACAGGACAAAAACTTCTCACCATATCAAACCCATAATTGCAATTAAAGTAAGAAATCGGTACAGTATAAGAGTTTCCAAAAGGACAAAGAGCGACCAACCTTTGCCCGCCGCTGATATTGAGCCATTTGTTTTGCCCTTGCACGGAGAGCCTAAGGATCAACCTTAGATTGAGGCCGTACCACAAAATCCATCGACATTGCTTCAGGCCTCGTGGTTTGCTGTCTGGACGATGACTGGACAGATTTTGAACCCATGTAGAATGGCAAATGAAACAAGAGTTACATGCACGGAACAATTGCGAAAATAGTAAAGCCAAGCTACACCAGCTGAGACCCCAATAGCCATGATGAACTATATCTTACTGTGAAAATTGAGCTAAATCAAGGTCATCATCACGCGACACCATTCCTCTGGCTTTATTTATTACTCTGTAGAAGTTCAACAAAGAAATTAAGTCAGTAAGTGATGATTGGTTTATTCAAACAGTATATGCATTGAGAATGAGCGGTCCTTTTTTGCTGGCCTCCTCATGACTCTTTCCTCGTCCATGTTCTTCATGTCTTCAAACCTTGTGCTCTTGTTGAAAATTGGCCAGCTCTGTAAATATGAAGAAAGTCAAGTTACCAGACATGCTGTTTTCTTTGTCATCTATACCCAATTATCAAGCAGAATCTCAATGAAATTGGAACATCTAGAACAATATAACTAGAAGTGCCTAAGCTTATTTTGAAATCTCATGCTGAAGCAGTAAAACAACGGAGAGAAAAAGTAAATAGTTGTAGTACGTAGTAAATGAAAAACTTCAGTACCCATTTATATCAACCAGCTCTTTAGACAATTTTCTGTTAGCTGTCGTCTCCTCGTCGGACTTCGACAGAAACATAATAACTTGCCAAAATAGGTTCGGGTATTAATTGGCAAGTACCTCATAACAGTTAAATAACTCAATGAATGGTTATATCAGTATTGACAACTCCAAAATTTCTCTGACCTTTCCAAGACCACTCTTTTTTCAGATGTTCTTTTCTGTCAAATTGGAAGCTGCAGGCAATCTCAAGTAGTTAGGATTCCAACAATTGGTATTTATCAAGTGTATATCAAGTAGGAGTAAATTTTATACATCGTTCAGGATCTTCAAAACAGCTGCATGAACGTTTATACTTGTTAAGCATCCACCTGGTAGGGGCTCAAGCCAAGTCTTTTCAATAGGTTCAGTACCCCATGATCAAGAAACTCTTGTTGAAGTTGGTTTCTGCATAAAAATCAGTTCTCACCCCGTCAACCCCAAACCATACACTATAAGCCCATAAAACCCAAGTCCTAAAGTTAAAATGAAGAGACTAACTTTGAAAGAACATCCGTAAGAAGCGACAGCTTCTTCTACTTTTTTTTTAAAAGGGAAGAGGTATCGATTCAGACGAGTATCATCACTATCGACCTCCTTCCCCCTTTTTATTTTATCATTTATTTAAGGGCATCCTTCGGGTGGATGCCAAACCGCATACAAGAAAGATTTGAGGCTCTAAGCCCACATAGTAAGTACAAGGAGAGAATCTAAAGCGGACGCTGCTGCTGTCCCCATGTGTATTTTTCCTTCTAGCTCCTGCAATGGAGATTGAGTAGTAGGAACTATCAGAGATAATACATAGGTAGACTGGCTCCGCCCGTCTTATCTTGTCTCGGCTGGCCTCCATGGAGGCTTGAAAGCTCTATCTGCATTGTAAGTATGGCAGTCCTCCCCTTTTCCTGTCGCAGACGCCCCCGGTTCATCGGAGATAGCTGCGACGAGTACATTATTCTTTGGCCCAGCCCTGATGCTCCCTGTTTGGCTAGATCATCTGCAATGCTATTGCCTTCATATGCAGCCCCACTGCAATCTCCATAAGCTCGTCCCAGTAGTCCCATAAGTACCAGAGGTAACACCTATTTTGTCTCAACCACTGGACCACCGTCATGGAGTCTGATTCTACAACGCAAAGTCGGATTCCTTTACTCACTGCACATAACTCGGCACTGTTGTTCGTTCCCTCTCCAAAGTATCTAGAATAGGCAATTCTAAAGGTTCCTTTTTCGTCCCGCACTATTCCACCACCACCCGACGTCCCCTGGATTTCGAAAACAGCTTCCATCACAGATTAGCTTCATCCAACCTCTCGGAGGGGGCGTCCATTTCACAATGGTAGATTCCTTCCTCGGGATCCTCACATGCTCAATACAAAGCTCCGTAAAAAAATACCTGCAAAAGACACCGAAAGTTAGCACAATTAAAAATATCACTAAAGGAAATGCGTACCTATCTCTAGATTTGGTCTGCTGAAGTCTGTGTTCCTTCGAACTGTGCTTTACACCGCCTCAACCATAAGTACCATGTGATAATCGCTGGTGTGAGGTCCATTAATGCTCCCTCCATAGAGTTCTTCTTTGCATATGTGAACCAGTAAAGTAATCTACCTTTCCAGGTTTGCCACTCGAGTCGCGGGATTCCAAACAATGTATCAGCTTTTTCCCATACGCTCCTCGCGATTTCGCTTGTACCAAATATGTAATCCTCTGATTTAGATTTTCTTTGCTCACAACAATCATAGGGGGATGCCAATTGAATGCCTTGACGTCTTATGTTTTCATCCAATGGTAGGCACCTATGCCATGTACGCCAGGCACACGTTGCCATGTACGCCAGGCACACGTTGCCATTTAGGCGATTCTATTTGTGTCGGCCCCCTTACTCTAATGCTCTCCAAAGCTGATTTGAAGCTGAAATCGCCTTTCTTATTCGGGGTCCAAATGAACCTGTCCTCTCCCCTCTCTTCATGATTTGTCAGAATTTTTTTCCTCGTTATTTCCTCGCAAATTTCTTGACCCACCGCCTCCCGTACCTGCTCGACATTCCAGAGATTTCCTTGCCAAGAAATCCTGTATTTTTTTCTCACTAAGCACCCCCTGGGGACATCGAATAGCAAGTGGTCCCTCTCCAATCCATTTATCATACCAAAAAGATGAATTTCCTTTTCTTATCATAATTTGAATATTCTCCATCACTTCATTTCGCATACTCATTGCATATTTCCAAAGGCGAGAGTCCCCGCCTCGTAAGTAAGTGCTCTTTTTTATTATATTTGTCTCTGAAAAATCTTGCCCACTGACTAGACTCGGTTAACATTTTAAAACAAAGTTTCATTGCCATTGCTTTTTGAACGTCCTTGAAGCCCCTGATACCTAATCCTCCTTCATCAATCGGCTTGTAGATTTTTTTTTTCCACCATAGCCAGTGCATTTTCTTCTTTCCTTCGACCCCCCCCCCCCGAAAATCCACACCATGCATCGGCGCAACTCCTCTAAGCAATATTGCGGTAGTCTCATAACAGATAAAATGTGCATGGGGATACTGGCTAATGTATGCCTGATCAACACTATTCTACCCGCTTGGGATAGTAATTTTCCTTTCCACCCGGCTATATTATTCATAATTTTTGACATTAATGGCTCCAGTGTTTACTTTTTTAGTCTGCCCGTGTATAAAGGAGCCCCAAGATAACATGTTGGAAATGTGCCACTTCTGTAACCCGTAACACTAGTCAAAAGGCCTTTCCTCGCATTCCTAATTTGATTAGACATAAAAAGGCCAAATTTGTTCTTATTCACCTTTTGTCCTAACCAGGAGCCGTACTTATCTAGGAGATTTGTGAGGGCGCCGACTGATTTCCTATCTCCGCTCAGGAAGCATAGGATATCATCCGCATACATTAGGTGTGAGACTACGGGAGAACCCAGTGGTTGTCCAAAACTCTTGATCCTTCCTTCTTCTACCTCCGAGTGATCATCCTAGAAAGGGTGTCCTGCATTAAGATGAATAAGAATGGTGATAAAGGGTCCCCTGCCTCAGTCCGTGCCCCGATGGATAGAAACCTAAGTTTGTCCCATTCATCTGGACTGAGAACCACTGATTCCTGACGCATTTCATCAATAATCCCCTAGCTTCCAGATAGAAACCCTTTGCTTGAAGAACTTTCTCCAGGACGGACCAATTGACTCTGTCATATGCCTTTGCCATGTCAAGTTTAATCATGATATTCCCACCCAATCTTCTGTTATTTATGCTATGTGCGAGCTCTTGGGCCAGGGTTATATGATCGTAGATGCTCCTTCCTTTGACAAATGCTCCCTGCTCCTCAGTAATCAACTTCCCAATTATTTTCGATTTTCTCCCCACCAGAACTTTTGCCGCCACCTTATAGATGACAGAGCTAAGGCTAATTGGTCGGAATTTGTCGAAGCTGTCCGAGGATTTCACTTTAGCCAAGAGAACTAGTATATTTGAATAAAAGATCCTGGGGAATTCTGCCCCTCTAAAGAAAGCTTGGATTGCCTCAACTAGGTCCCCCGTGATGGCCCAAGTGCTTTTGAAGAATTCTGAGCTAAAACCATCCGCTCCTGAGGCACTGTTTCCTGGAATTGATTCTAGAGCCTCTTTAATCTCTACTTCAAGGGGAATCCTAGATATATTCTCATTTTCCCTTTGATTCAATTTATCTTTAAAAATTTCATCTAGGAGTGATGCTAGGTATCCCTCATCCTGAGATGTCAAATTCTCTTCAAAAAAGGCCACGACCTCCTCATGGATCCTCTTGGCACCCTCTAAGATTCTACCATCCCGGAGGGAACGATAAAGATTAGAAAGAGGTGGGAACGATACTTTAATAAGTTGTTTAATGAGGCAAAAGGTTATGGTAGCATCGTAGGGGGTGGGGAGTTGGTGCACCGACCGGCAAACCGTTGCTTTGTAAGACGAATATCGACAGGGGAGGTGAAGGAGGCCCTTAGCAAGATGGGAAGGGCAAAAGCGGTGGGGACGGATCAAATACCAATTGAGGTATGGAAGTGCCTAGGAGAAGTAGGGGTGCAATGGCTAACGACTCTTTTTAACATTATCCTAAAGACGGGAAGGATGCCAGAAGAATGGAGAAGTAGTGTAGTAGTGCCACTTTATAAGAATAAGGGGGATGTACAACAATGTGGTAACTATCGGGGTATTAAGCTCCTAAGTCACACTATGAAATTATGGGAGAGAGTTATTGAACGTAGACTTCGGAGAGATGTACAAGTGACGGAGAACCAATTTGGTTTTATGCCCGGGAGGTCGACAATGGAAGCAATCCATCTCCTCAGACGACTGATGGAGAAATACCGAGAACGTAAGCGGAGTCTCCATATGGTCTTTATAGACCTAGAGAAGGCGTATGATACTATACCGAGAGAGCTTATTTGGGAATGTTTAGAAACCAAGAAGGTCCCGTGGATGTATGTGAGGGCTATACAAGATATGTATGAGGGAGCAAAGACTAGTGTACGGACTCTAGTGGGAGAAACAAGGTATTTTTCAGTGGATATAGGATTGAACCAAGGGTTAGCACTGAGTCTGTTCCTTTTTGCGGTGATTTTGGATGTACTTTCTCAGAAAATACAAGATGAAGTACCCTGGTGTATGTTGTTCGCAGATGACATTATTTTAGTTGCGGAGACGAAAGAGGAGGTTAATGATAAGTTGGAGCGTTGGAGGGTCACACTAAAGGCCAAGGGACTACGCTTGAGTCGATCGAAGACCGAGTATATGGCGTGCAATTTCGCTAATGAAGCGGAGGAAAGTGGAATGAAAGTTATGATTGTAAACCAAGCACTCTCGCAAAAAGATAGTTTCAAATATCTAAGATCCATTATTCAAAAAGACGGAGGGGTTGAAGGTGATATTACCCATCGCATCAAAGTTGGATGGATGAAATGGCGATCAGCTACTGGTGTGCTATGCGATAAGAAATTTCCAATAAATTTGAAGGGGAAATTTTATAGAACGGTTATAAGACCGGGAATGCTCTACGGGTCAGAGTGTTGGGCTATGAGAGTGTCACATGTGCAGAAGTTTGAAGTTGCGGAGATGCGAATGCTAAGATGGATGTGTGGTTATACGAGATTAGATAGGATTCTTTAGGGATACGCTAGGTGTGGCATCCAGCAATGTCAACATGACAGAGGGAAGATTGCGATGGTTTGGACATGTACGTAGACGGCATGTCGACGAGCCCATCAGGAGAGTCGAAGAGATCCAAGTTGAAGGAAGAAGGGGGAGAGGGAGACCTAGAGGACGTGGGAGGAGCAAGTCCGATTAGATTTAGTGGGACTGGACCTCTCTAAGTACATAACTTTCGATAGAATGAGTTGGAGACGTCGTATTACGGTTAGGGATATGTAGGGCAGACGTATTATTACTGGATGTTGGATATACAGAGGTAGGATAGACAAGTAGCTAGATGATATTTACTTGTTCATTTATTTATTCAGGCAAGTATTGATTTATTTATGCATTTAT
>JAOWBN010215535.1:0-13595 GCA_028565015.1 Pinguicula moranensis
CTGAAGTCAATCATGTTACCTGCCCAGCTATGGGGTACCATAAAAAGGAATAGGTTCTTGAACCTTGCGAGCATCACTCCTCAAATGGAGGAGCTACTTGTACCATAAAAAGGAATAGGTTTTTTTCTGCAACTGCATTTTGAAAGACCCATTATCAAGGCACCTTCATTTATAATTGGCTTTTGGTTTCTTTGTTGAGCTTCACTCACATCTTTAAAAATATTTGCTTTTTCGTGATTATTTTCCCCTATTGTTTTCCTTTTTTTCTGTAAGAAAAGTTCAAAAATTTGAATGCCTTGCTCAAGGATTGCTGGCTAAGACTGCAGCCTCAATTGCTATTTCACCTTAAGCACCGAGTTGTGGTTGTTTCACTGTGTTGTGTTTGCTTAGCTTACAGAGTTTTTATTTCGTAGTTTGTTAGAGAGAATTATACTCTTTCATGGCATATGAAAGATGACTATTTCTATAGATAAAGCTTGGTTTCTTCTGTGATTAATGATATTCGTAGAACAGGTGTAGCACTGTCCATCTGTACATGAATTCTTGATTTGAAGCTTATATATGTAATTCCACCGTTGAATGATCCCTACTGTTATGGGTATCTTATACATTTGTGTTTGGAGTCCTTTGCATCTGTGGATTATGACTGCACATCTCTTCTCTTAAGGTGCATGCTTCCTCACAATCGAGCATCGTTCTCTTCACTTCTTTCCCCTTTAAACGAATCTGTTCTGCCATGGTTTAAATGTATTTGCTGTTTCTTGTGGTACACTTTAATTTTCACATGCTTAATTATGAGCTTTCGAATTATCTGGAAATTTTCAACCCTGTCATCAGAGATTTATCTTTGTGAGTCTTGTCTGTCATGATTTCTCCTCTGTTCTGTCTCTGTACTATATGATGATGTCCTCTGGAAGGATCTCTGTATTAATTCTTTGTGCCAAGGTTATAAATGTAAAATAAAGGTATGCTTCATCATTGTCACTATGGTTGAGCAGATGATACAGATCGAGTATTTGGCTTATACAAGAAACACAAGTATGGTCGTGTTTATATATCATTAAAAGCTCGTGCTTATTTTAACCTTGATGAAGGATATGCTATCAGTGTTGTTGGGGGCGTGCGGGGTGCACGGGATATCGCCCGTGGCTGGGGCGAGCGATATTCTGGGGGCGCTGCCGGGGCGCACTTGAGCGCACGGGGCCAGTGAGGCGTTGCTACGGAGCGTTGCGAGGCGCCAGAAATAACTTTTTTTTGTTATTTTGGGGAGTCATTGGAAAATTACTAACATTTTTTCTTCAATAGTACGTAGATATGTGAAGGCTATGGCCTATGGCCCTGCTGATTGTGTAAGAAAATAAGTGTTTTTAATAAAAATTAAAATTATATATATTTTATATATAATTCCTTTTTGATTCCCATGCTGAGGTCACTAAGCTCCATAACCAAACCTTCAATTTTTAGAATAGATTTGAATTTCAATTACTATCGTTGGAGGATCGTGGATTCACTTAAACTAGATCATGTAAAATGCCTCGCATAAATTTTATAAATTAATTGGGCCAAAATAATTTGGACACAATGATCAATCAAAAAAGATTCCTAAGTTCCGCTCGTAGCCCCATCTCATTGCATGTTCATGTTCCCATATTTCGGCTAACACCAATCGACAACCGTTCAATTCTTGTTTAAAGGGGAGAAGATGTTATTTTAATTTGTGCAGTCTTCTTATGCCTATAATTGGTTTATAAGCATATTTTTTCAAAAAATGAGGAGTTATTTTTTGAAAAAAGATACTTATAAGACAATTATAACTTTAAAAATGCTGTGCAAAATAGGGGCTAAGTATTCTTCCACATTTATTATTCCGGCAGATTGAATTATCCAGAATAGGCGACCACAAGACGGCACGGAGACACATGTCTACTTAGCTAGCTTCAAACTATTTGAAGCTGAGGCGGAGGCATGGGCCATGGTCCCCCGAAATTTAAAAAAAACAAATTTTTATGTAATTTTTTTTTTTTTTTTAAATTTGGTCACCTTATAATGTAATGGGAAATGTTATATTGACACATATTTTGACACACATTTTGACACACGTTGCTTAAAAATCTATGTTTAGGGTCCGTAGGGTTCAGGGTTTAGGATTTAGGGTTTAGATTTATATATATATATATATATTAAATTATCACAACAACTTTGGAACATGCACACCCGACCAAACCAGATCATATAAAAATTTAATCAATATTGATATTAAAATAATCTAAAAAAGGAGAAATAAAAATAAAAATTTTATAAGTACAAAAAAAATCCTAAATATAATTCTTATCTCCTCGCCTCTGAGAAGGGGTATTTTTTTAATTATTTGTTGTAGACAATGATCATTATAATTATTGTCTAAAAAAGCATTTTAGTAAAAATATTATTGAAATAATATTTTTATCAAAAAAAATATTGTCTAAAATAACAATAATATTAATTCTACATTTTTTTTATAAATTGATTCAAGTTGTTTTGACTCTTACATTTTCTATCGTAATATCTTAATGTATATAGCCGATCGGACCAAATTCAACTTAACCTAACCAACTTTATTTAAACCAAAAAAATTTGGCCCCCACACACAGAAATTCTTGGTTCTGCCACTGGCATTAGAGGTGTAGGGTTAACAACCAAACAATGTAAAAGTTTAGTGATATCAAGATTCATACATGATTAATATAGGAATTCAGACAGTAGACACATAAAACTAATATGAACTGGTATAAATTGGAAAATAATGTTATAACATTGATTATTCATTGCGTTTCCTTGTTCTCTATGGCCTGATGGAATAGATTGTTTCATAAATAATAAATCACCGTAAATAAATATTTAATGACACATTCTTAAGTAAAAATTACCATAAATAGTCACCAAATCACAAATATTTAACCCAGATCCGTACATATTCATTGCCATATACATTATCCTAAACATTACTCTAAACCCTATTTAATCACACATGTGTTACCCAGACTGTACATGCACACATATTTGGAGAATTTAAACGCGAGATCTAATACATGCACACATAGATCTGAACCTTGGAGGTGTCATGCAATTAAACACAAACCCTAGATCTGAATCAAGATCATCAAACCAAATTAAACGCATACACAGAGGTTCGAACAAATTAGTGAACCCTAGATTTGAAGCAAGAAAAAAAAAGAAATTTTAAGAAATTATACCAATGGTAGAATAAATCTGAAGAACCAACAGGTAGAATAGAGAGGGAAATTGGAGATGTGCAATGCACATTCGAATAGGCCAAATGGGCGACAACGGAATGGTCGACAAAGCAGAGGGCCGGAAAGGAAGAATCTTGCCCGGATTTGAAGGACACTCTTGAGAGAATTTTGGTCAGAGACAAAATGGCGAGAGAGAAGTATGTGAATGAATTAGGTTTAGGTGGTGTTTTGGGTTTATGGTGTATATAAGTGGTAGTCAATGTAAATATGACAAAGTAAATGAGGGTAACGGATAATTTTTAAGTGGTATTAAATGAAGATAGAGTAATCACTGGGTTCTTGGGCGTATTGGATTCTAGCCATAATACGTGAACAATAACGAGTCTAGGGATTGTAATCCATCGACTAAAAAATGAACATGTAGTGTATTAAACGCGTCGTGACAATGGAATACTGTATAAATCCATCATTTATCAAGGATTATTAGTCAACCAAACACACCCTTAAATTTCCGAGGATAATATAGTAAATTATTAAAGCTATCTATAAATATCTCGTCTTTCTCACATAATATTTTCTCACCCTAATTGGTGGTGCAAGTTTGAATGATGGGTAAAGTCAAACGAAGATGTCCACCAGTAATGTTGTTTGATGTTGGCTTGTTTAGTTTAGGCCCTATTTTGCGCAAACCTTCTTCTACTTCTTTTTCTACTTCTTCTACTCCAAGATTGATTGCAAAAGTTGGAGAAAAGTTTGAAAATTGAAAGCATAAAGCCCAGTTAAAATAGCCCATTGATATCTATTTTATGTCTATTGCACTGCACACCCCTTTTTGGGATGATTTGGTTTTGGTTGTATTTTCCATTTTTAACTATTGAAAGTAAAATTAGAAAATATCCTTTAATTTGTAAAGCCAAGTCAAGCCAACCCCTGATTTATACGTGCATAATTTAAAAGTTTTGATATATGAGTTCATTAATTTATTTCACATTATTTCTAACCCCTAAACAATCTCCTAGCTTTTTCCTTTTTCCTTTGTCCAATTTTGTGATCTCTGCATGAATCACGTCAGTATGTATCTTTTCTGTTGTACGAGAACGACATACAATTGGGGGCCCATCTATTGAATTGATGAGTTTTGTTTTTGTATGTTCTCATCGTCCCGTACCAGGTGGCCAATAATTGAATCCACGTTGTCCGATGAATGCTTTTGTTACTTCAGATTAATTGATTTCACTCTACTACAATGCACCGGGTTGTAAATATAACAGACAGAAGTCCTATCCAATCCAATATCCATATACAGCTGCTGCAGCAAGCTAAACAAATATCATTTAAACACAGTCAACCTGCGAGTGGAACCTGAAAGCCAACTAGAAAAGGCATGAAGAGAGACTTACATAAATCGAATGGGATCTATATAATTCTTGGTATTAATCAATGTGACAACTTCAATCAAAATAACAGCTGAGATGCGACATATTCCCTCAGCATGCCACTGCACTCCTCGGAGCTCTTCTTGTACAGCTCCTCTCTGAGCCGTTGGAAAGGAAACTACAACAAGACAGGAAACATACATAAATTTTGTGGCACAAATCCTTGATTAAGCTTTCTTTGCCAGATATCCATCGTAGGAGACTTCATTCAAGGACATTATTCCATTACAAAGAAGGGCAAATAGAATGTGGCTTTATTACCAATAGTTTCAACCAACAGAATCAAATTACTCTGGCAGGTAAGAACCAATCCATCTTAGAGGAAGGATTAAAGTAAAGAATCATCATATCCGAATCCAAGATCAATAATACCCATTTTATCCCATGCTATACGATACCAGCAAATTCAAGATTTTTTTCACGGCAATAAACTGCATATAAAACGTCTACTCAAGTCAGATATAACCATCAGAACATGTATTCAACAACCCAAGAAACTGAGAAGCAAAACAAGATCTTCAGATCATAGAGTGGAATTGAGATTACTCAGCCTCAGAAAGGTTACCCACAGTTTAACCGAAGCAAGAAACAAAGAAACAAGATAACATTGGAGAGGAGAAAAGGTGAAGGGGAGACACGAGGGTGGAGATGGACAGATAAACTATTTAATCCGTGAATGGAATTTTGGATGAAGACTAGTAAGAAAAAATGTGACTATTTACATACAGTTAATTGTTCGGCATTAGGTATGATGATTTCTTGACAGGGATCACTAATTGTTTTGCAGGCAGCCTTTGTTCCGTCGGCCAATAGAGAAAGCAGGGAATTTGAAGGACAATGCAGAAGAGAACTGAAAGGGAGGAATTTGAATAACAACGAAGGGAGAACAAAAGCTGGAGAGGGTTAAACATAAAAAATGAATCATTTAAACCTTAAATATTAAATAGTTCCTAGAGGTGATGGAGATTTCACATATGGATATTAAGCTGATGGCCAAACCCTGTATAACTTTTTCTTTTCAACTAACAGATTAATATCCCATAATCCCCTGAAAGACAGGATCATGTGAAGATTGGTTTCTAAATGCTGCAAGAAAACCGTTGGATGAATTCCTTCTGATAGAATGTTAGGGATTGATAATCCAATCTTTAAAGGTTAAATATGACTATTCCAATACATGAAAAAGAACCCTAAACCCTCTCTGTCGTTAACTCAAGAGAAGAGCATGAATTAAGAAGCTGGCTGATCTTTTCCTGTTTCATGGTTGTAGCATGGAGTTTGAGTATCAACATTTAAACTACTTGCTGCATTATCTCGTGGGATAAGCGGCTGAATTCAGTTAACATCAAGTTCCAAAAATAGAATCACATTATTAACACAACTGAATGATGCTGTCAATGAAGCGGTTAGTTAAATTACCCGTAGTTTTTAAATTAAGCAGAGGAGACGAGACTTCTCAAACCTAATTTCCCATTGCCTCTTCCAAAATCCACACAGGTAAATCCACAACCACATTGCGGGCTCTCATAGAAGCTATCTACCGGGAAACCAGCCGATAAAATTCCCACGGAAAAACCCAGCTCGTCGTCGTCCTTGGTCACCTGCACGATATTAAACCAGAAGAGGACTTTTACCTGAATCCCGGTCAGATTCTTGATCCGGTCCTTCGAAATCGTGCCGGAGATCGTGGTGTGGTACTTGAGATCGTAACCTTGAATGGTGAAAGTGCAGGTCTTGTTCAAATAAACGGAGAATTTTCCGGTGGCGGAGTTCAATTCGTACCTCGTCACGCCTTTTGGCAAGATGCCCACAGGAAAGTCGTATGTTTCTAGAGTTTCGTAAACGGTGAGCTCGTCCGCCGCGGCCGTGTAGGCGGAGATGGAGGCCATGAAGATGAGGAGTAATAAAGCAGGCATGGCTAGCGAAGGCGGCGAGATTCAGGTTCTGGGCCCTCCGGTTGGTTGGATTATTTGGAAAGGGGTAGCTGTTGCCTGTTGTGTTGGTGGTGACTGGGGCGGTTTTAGGGGGCCGAGGGTCCGGATCCCAATTTTTTTTTTTTTTATGCTTTTAGATTATATTTGGGTCAAAAAATAATTAAATATATTTTAATTTTTTTTAATATAATTAAACTCAATTTTAATAATATTTTATTCAAATAGTGTAAATGGAAGCAGTGGTATATTTTTTAACTTTAAAAAAAATTAAAAATATTAATACAAAATATTATTTATCCTAAAAAAAATTTAGGGCCCTTATGAAAAAAAATTCCGTCTACAAATTTTTCTAAATTCGCCTTGGGCGGTTTGTGAGTTTCTAAACTATATATCTTCAATCGGAAAACGGTATTTTCTGAGCATATTCTAAAAGTTTGGGTGGAGATTTTAAGAATTTTCTGTAATGACAATTTTAAAAAATTCCAACAAGAAACGGGCCAACAATATATGACAGCCCAAATATAAGTTCAATTAGTCCACACGTCTTGAATTGTGCAATTTTTTTTTTTTTTTTTTGGGTAGGTAATAATGAATTTATTCACAAATGAATGTTTGGTTACACGATAAGGTCATGTCACTTCTTAAAAGAAACACATTCCGAATATTAAGCAGTTACATCAAGGTGGATAAAATACATCAAAACATAGACCCGGATGCCGGATCCAGTCGTTCAGGGTTATCACGGTTGAGGCCACTCTTGAATATTGCCAATTCCAAGTACAAACTTGAATTTGCTCGAAACAACTCTGGATGTTTAGGGAACCTTCACCATGTACGACCATATTGCGTGTCTTCCAAATGGTCCATACCGTAGCTTGCCAGATGGAACGCCAGAGATCCCGCCCTTTTCGGTTTGATCTCAGAGCCATGTGAGATGAGAAGTGAGCGTCCACTGTATCCGGACCTACTGAATGAACCTCTGTCCAGCCATAGACCAACATCCAGATTGTGAATGTTATAGGACACAAACAGAATAGGTGATCTACGCTTTCTGGAATATCTCTGCAGAAGACGCAACGCCTTTCCTCAATCGAGAGATCAATTCCCCTCTTTTCTAAGTTATCCGTCGTCGCGATACGCCTTCGGAGCATTTTCCAGCAGAAGTGGGATACTTTCCTTGGAGATATTTGTCCCCATATATCCGCCAAAACCGGAATCGGGACACATGGAGTTTCCAGCTCTTGCCGTATGGACTGATAAGCGGTGCTGACCGAATGAGTTCCGAGCACGCCACCAATCCAACGCCACGAGTCTTCCCTGGATGCCGGGTTGAATGAGTTCATAGTTTCGACTTCCAGTTCATACATCGAGGCCAGGTCCTGCGCAGGTACCGGACGAATCCATACGCCACCCTGCAAGGAACCCGAAACAATGTGAGACCACATGGAATAGAGGGAAATGTTCTTGTCAACTGCCAGGTTAAAAATTCTGGGGAATTGCACGGACAGGAGACCGGTGCCACGCCAATTATCACGCCAAAATCGGGTGGATTTGCCGTCGCCAGTAACACGGTGTAATCTTGATAGGAACCAGGGAGAAGTTGCAATTGCAGTTACATCTCGCCACCATCTAGTGGTCCGGTTAGAAGCTGTAATTGCAGTCCATCTTCCGTATCTATCTGTTCGGGACATGTATTTGGCTTGTAAAATTTTTTTCCAGTGCCCTTGCCTTCGAAGAAGGAGTCGCCAGCCCCACTTACTCAAGAGGGCCAAGTTGAAAAATTCCAAATTCAGTAGCCCTAAACCACCATCCTCTTTGGTTCGACATAAGTCATCCCATTTTATCCAGATTATAGAATTCTTCCGTGTGTAGCTCGACTGCCATAGGAAGTCCCGACAAATGCGGATCATGTCCTTGATGACCACTTTCGGAGCTTTGTATATTGAGAAATAAAATACCGGAATGCTACATAGCACACTTTTAATCAACATCACCTTACCTGCAAAAGAAAGAAATTTATTAGTCCACAAGTGAGTTTTGGCACACATGATTTCGGTTACCTTACTCCAGCTACTTCTATAATTCGGATTGCACCCTATCTTGATCCCAAGATAGTTGAACGGAATCGTCATAGTAGAGCAACCCAGGAGATTGGCAAGTGAGCTATGCTGCTGGGATGGAATGTTAACACATAAGAGGCTACTTTTCTGAAAATTTATACGTAGACCCGAGACAAGTTCGAAGAGTCGGAGGATGGCTTTCATGGCCAGAATGTTGTCACTTGTGCCCGCGCCGAAGAATAGAGTATCATCTGCGTAAAGGGAATGAGTGTATTCCTTGGATCCCACTTGTATCCCTATAAGCCTCCTACTCACGATAGCACTCCGTATCAGCATATTGAGACCTTCCGAAACAATTGCAAATAGCAGAGAGGAAAGTGGGTCACCCTGTCGAAGGCCACGTTTAAAATCAAAGATACCCGAAGGGGAACCATTGATTAAAACGCTACCTGAGGCCGTTGAAATACAGGAGTGAATCCATTTAATCCACTTTTGTGAGAAACCCATCTTGGACATCATATGACAAATAAAGTCCCAGTTGACCGAATCGAACGCTTTTGCAAAATCAACTTTGAGGAAGACTGTTCTTTCCTTTGAAGATTTAGCAAAGTGTAATAATTCGTTTGCTAATAAAATCCCGTCCTGGATCTGTCTGCCTTTGATAAATGCAAGTTGTTCCGGAGATATCAACTTGCTAATAACTTTTCGTAGTCTTGCTGCCAGAATTTTGGCCAACAATTTGTATCCACTGCTCACTAAGGATATTGGACGGAAATGCGATAAATCTGATGGGGACTTCACCTTAGGGGCCAGAATAATAGATGTGGAATTGAGAGGCCGAAATAATGTGCCCGTATGAAAGAATTCAGATAGGAAGTCCATATAGGTGGATTTCACCGTGTCCCAATTCACTTGAAGGAAGGAGAAAGTTATTCCATCAGGCCCGGGACTCTTGGATCCGGAACAGGACCATAGCGCCTTGAATGCTTCTTCTTCCGTAAAAGGTGCCGTGAGCATAAGATTATCAGAGGCCGAAAGTGTAGAAGTACACGGCAGAGAGATTTTAGGCCTATGAAACTGCTGTTCTGCAAAATGGTTAGAGAAATAGGAATTGATACCAGTTTTGAGTTCCGACACACCTGTGATCCACGCCCCGTTAATGTGCATACCATAAATAGAGTTTCTTTGTCGACGATGCTTTACTGAGGCATGAAAAAATGCGGAGTTTCCGTCACTATCCTTGATCCAGCGAGCCCGTGATTTTTGATTTAGCAGAGATGTATAACGCTTTTTTGCCAACTTATACTCCTGAACTACATCATATCTCTGCTGAATCTCGCTAGATGTAAGAGGTCGGTGTTCACTTAGCGCATCAAAACAGTTTAGTTGATCCTGAAGTGCTTCCAGATTGCGATCAATGGAGCCGAAAACCTCCTTGTTCCAGACCTGCAAGACAGTGCGAATATGTTTGACGGATAAATGTAAAATGGAACTCAATGTACCTTGCGGATTCTGCGATCGCCAATTCTCTTTCACAAAGCATCTGAACTTTGGGTGTGAATTCCAGCAAGTGAGCATATTGAACTGTCTGGGGCCCCAGTTTAGTTCCGGCGAGTGCAGTAATAGGGGACGGTGGTCGCCAACTGTTCTGTCTAAGGCAGTCTGAATTTGATTGGACCATTTATCAGCCCATTTGATCGAGACAAGAATTCGGTCTATACGACTAGCCTTGATTCCTTTGCCATCCAACCAAGTGTAGCTGAATCTTTGGAGGGGCAAATCAATCAGATTGTTTGTCTGAATAAATCTGTCAAATTCTTTCATTTCGGTAGAGTCCGGGCCTGTGTAGTTGAATCTTTCATAGGCGTGGCGGACTATATTGAAATCGCCGGCGAGGCAGAGAGCCTTGGAAGGGTGAGCTTGAATGATGTTTGAAAGCTGCTGCCACAAAGCCCTATTAACCGCATACTCGCCCGATCTTGCGTATATATTGATTAATGCTATAGGCTCATTGTCTGCGATTTGGTGTCCTTCAATCAATATGGCGTGATCTAGCTGTATCACTTGGGAGACTAGAAGAGTCTCTGTCGCCCAGATTACAAGAAGTCCTCCCGCAGAGCCGATGGCTGGCTTGTGCGACCATTTATATTCCGAGTGTCCCCATAAAAGATTTGCAGAAAACTGATCAAAACGCATCTTTTTTGTCTCTTGAACACATAAGATGTCAATGTTATGTTGTCTGGATAGCTTTTTAATCGAGCCCATTTTCCCAGGACTGCCGAGTCCACCCGCGTTAATCGACAATATCTTCATTAGCTGGATTGGACGTTAGATATAATCTGATCAGTCACGATTTCCAGTCGGTCCTTCATCTCAAGATCTTGAATTCTATGAATTGTTTGTTCAGCAGACTCGGATGCAGTAACTCCAATAACCTTGCCAAAGCTCCAAATGCGCTCAGCTTCAGCCAATGAAGAGGATTTTTTGTTACCTATTTTCTTCTCTGAAATTATAGCTTCCACTTGGTTGTGCGAAGTTTCTTTGGTGTTAGGCACCTTTTCCTTGCGTTTTCTTGTGTGAGACTCCGGACCAGGATCAATTTTGATACCACTAGCCATGCTGGGATGGGAACCATCCGGCACTTCAATAGGAAGGGGATTCAGTTTGACACTCGAGTTTCCCGCCGTGTGATTAGTATTGAAAATTCCAACTGCAGTGTTCGACTGGTCAGAAGAGGCCTTATTTGTACTGTCTGTTCCCCTTTGATCTTCCTCCAGAGACACTCTGTTTTGATCCGTCGGTACTAATTCTGGAGCCTTTATCAGAGTATCCTCATCCATATTATCAGATCGTCCCTGGCTCGTAGATGCCTCCTTATCATTCTGGTCAATAGTCTGGGGGATACCAGAATCATGCGGAGGGGAAACTGATTTCGGACGCCATGTCATTTCAGATTGCTTCACGTTTGCTGTATTTTTACCTTGTGTACGTCTAACTGTATGATTATTTCTTAGCTCCGGAAATTCAGCCTTGTCAAACGCCGGGGATGAAGGAGTAGGAGCATTCCAGTAAGTACTCCTAGCATAGTGTCGTTCCTCGCTGACCTTGACTTTGAACCAGTCATCCCCAATTGTAATTTTGATCTGTTCGTCAATACTGCTACTCCCTTTTGTGCGAATCAGAATTCTGGCTAGTTGAAGGTTAGTTCGATTTTCAGTCTCGCTATCCAACATCACCACTTCTCCAAAGTTCTCCGCAATTTTCCGAAATAAGCCAATACTCCAGCCATGTAGTGGAGTGCCCCGGATTTGAAGCCACACCGCACGATTCACTTCATATTTACCATGTCGCCAGGGGCGCACAGAAGCCAGCCCCAAACAGTGAAGTAAGTCCGGATTGACACAGAAACAAGTTTGTAGATCTGCATTTGGGTATGTTAATAACAATTCACCCCCTTCAACCAAAGTCACCGAGCCAATATCAAGATTCTTAATTTTCAACTGTGCCATGACAGATTCCTTTGTCGTTCCAATCTTCGGATTTGCCAAGATACTATGCTCGAGCCATTCCATTACATTACTGTCTATCTCATAGGGAATAGTTTTGCAAGGGGCACCATTGGAGCCGGATGATTCCGCTGCCGATTTCCCCAGCTGGGGGGTATGAATCGGGTTCAGATTTCCATGAGAAGATTGTCGACCAGCTGGAGTTGCAGACCTGATTAGGTTGATTGTGAGCTTGTGTGCACCCATCCAGATACCTCTGAGTTCCTGTTCTAACACATACGGATCTTTTCCTTTCGCAAAGCGCACGAAGATGTAGTTTCGTTGGTTCGGATTAATGAACGGAAAAAATATGTCTTCTAAAGACCCATAACCAGCAAATGCGGCCCTAATATCCATTTTGGAAACAAGGGGGGGGGGGGGGAGATTAGTTACATGATAGGATATCGTGTTTAAGCGCATACTTACAATGTATTGGGAAAGAGGCGGCCTGTTAATCGGAATTGCAGATTTGTGTTTCCTCTTAACTTCCTCCCAGTCAGGCAGATTGTCAGGAGTATCAGAATGCTTTTCTTGCGCTTTGGCTGCATTTAGAACATCTGGTATAACCTCTCTCAACGCCTCCGGATCAGGATGCTTTCTCGCCGAGTGTGTGTTTTGCTTATCCGCCGGATCGAAAGTAGGACACGAAGATGGCACGTGCGTTGCACGTTTTTTTTTGCACCGTTCGTCCACAGGAGACACAGGCCGCTCAACAGTTGGAATGGCAGCACTCTGTCCAACGGGCAGAAATTCAAAAGTGCCCGGCCACTCACCACCCGACGGTTCCGGCATAATGGACGTCTCCGACTTTTTCTTGTGCCGTAGACGTTTGGGTTTTTTACCTTTCCCTTTACGGTCTTCTTCGTTATTGTCCATTCCGAAACCATTGAACTCGTCCGACGCAGACTCCACCGTCGGAGCAAACATAGGCTTGATTCTGTATTTGTCCGACTTCTTACAGGCTTTCAAGTCTATGGTCGCATCAGTCGGAGGAGATTCCTCATCAGATATCAGTAAGTCATCCTGTTCTTCAGACCAGAGCGGCGAGAAGACGAACTGCGCCGGAGGATTCAGTTCTTTGTCCACTTCCGGCCGGACCGGGTCAATTGGAGACGGAGACATCTCTGTGTCCATCGGAGCAAGAAATTCGAGAGCATCAGCATATCTATTTGACTTTTCAGAGAGTTCCGGAGGAGGCAGCGGAATGTGTTTTCCGGCGGATTCCACTTTGCTTCCAGAGAGAAAATCTAACGGCTCTTTTTCTTTTTCCATGTTTTCCGGCGTCAACACTTGTCGATTCGATGTCACCAATTTCCCAGAAGGCAGCGGCGCCGTAGGGTTTCCGTCCGCCGCTCCATCAGTTCCAGAGAGAATTTTTAACGGCTCT
>JAOWBN010215546.1:0-13595 GCA_028565015.1 Pinguicula moranensis
TCCAGCACATGCATTCACCATTGCCATGGCTTCCATGGTTAATCCTTTGAAGAATACTTCCAAATCTCTTCCATTCTCTAGTCCATGGTTAGGACACTTCCTCAACAACTCTTGGAACTTCAGCCATGTTTCTGAAAATGCTTCGTCTTGAAATTGTTGAAATTGCAAGACTTCCATCCGAAGCTTCTCCACTTTTGAGGGTGGGAAGTACTTGGGCAGATAAATGAAAGAGATTTTAATTATCTCGATGTTGCATCTATTATTTTAAGCTTGTAGATAAATTATTTGTTTGTCCTCAATCTTGTATTATAAAAATACTAGAATGGTTGATATCCATTTTTTTGTATTAAAGAAGAAGCTTCCGATTCAATTGAATGTTTGGCATGACCGGTTTGTCATCCCTGTTCAACATTGATGCAATATATTGAAATTTTATATGGACATCTACTGTAAAAGTAAAACGTTTTTCAGATAAATGAATATTCATGTGCTACTTGATAATTAATACTAAAGCCAACACCAACAAGTGGGTCATTGGAACCATATGTTCTTTTAGGGTAATATGTGTGGAGTTATATAAATATACCATGTGGACCATTTAGGTATATTATGGTTGATGTATCAACTAAATGGTCGCGTGTGTTCATTATAATCTCACAATTTTGTATTTATAAATTATTTGGACAAATAATTCAAATTGTGAGTATAACTCCCAAATAAGAAAATAAGAAAACTATTATCGTAATGTTGGCTCTATTGATAATGTTGGTCTGCTGGAATGAACATCCTGTTGCTAGTTGAAAATAATGGAAATCATGTATTATTACTCACAACCCCTTGGGGTATATATAATGTTTGCAATTTTCAAATAAATCATAGACTATCTGTATAATTCTACTTTCTCTATAATTCTATCCTTCTATAATATTATTCACGTATAAGTACCTAAACTAGATACAAATACCAAAACCTTCCCTCAAGGTGGGCGAAAGACCATCTTGATACATAGTTCAATAGTAGATGATCGCTCATCCATTTATCCTTTTGATATGGCCCATCCAATATCTCCTTCAAATCCAGCCCATCTAGATTCTTTTTACTCCTCCTCGTGAACACTCTCAGATCCCCCTGATCCTGAGTCTCACTCTCACCATCCTTACTCGACACAACAATCGACCCCTAATCACAGGTACAACAACCGACTCTTCAACCGATTCAATCAGGAAAGGAATGTCCCAAGCATTCACTATCTTGGCGGCCTCTCATTACAGGTACAACAACCGGCACCTCAATCACATTGACGCTCCCAACGTGATGCTAGACACCCCTCTCGCGCGTCCCCGGTTAGTGTTAGATACCCTTCTCGCCGACCCTCCGGCTCAGGGCTAGACACCTCTCTCATTGTCCCCTCCAGCTCAGGGCTAGGCATCCCTCTCTCTTTTGAGTAGGCTCGATCCTCCTCCGAGAAGACAACACTCGTCATAGATTCTTCTTCCTCATCATCTACCACTACCATCAAATCGGTCCAATAGCTTCCTCGTCCACTCCTCTCCCGAGTCCACGGCCAAAGAAGTAAGCTCCGACCAGCAACAGTCAAATGTTGGACTAGCAAAAACATCTCCAAACCCTGACAGCACGGCAGTAGTCCAACACCAAACAATCGGTAATCCCCTTCGGCTATTGAGTTCCTCCTGCTCCCACTATCACCTGGTATAGTATTTCATCCATACGTTCAACAACATCCTCAACATGTTGATATCATACCTCATCAGCACACATACACGATGCTCACAAGAGGAATTCAAGTCCTCGGGTGTATGCACCGAAACTCTAGAACAACATCATAACTCTTGTAGATCGTTGCTACAATTTTACATTCATCATTCAGACAAGCACTATCATCACATCTCTTGTTCTGATCCTCCGCATCACAGATCATGTTCTGTTCCACCAATTCACAATGTTTCTGCTACTCAAAAATAGAAATGTTTGATACCCTTCACTTGAGCCTTTACCATAACCAAACACGGCTTGTGAGAGCCAATAAAAAACAATTCCCTTAATTGGCCCAACCAAATTATTTTCCTTAATTTCTTCAATCGGCCCAATAAAGTCAATCCATATCCACTTCACTAATTACCTCATCTTCTTCATGCCCGACATCCTCGGCGGCACTCACGCAGTCTCTCAGAGAAAGAACCAAAAGCACAACATCCATCTTCTTCCTCTTCAAACTCTTCCTGCCGCGCTCCAACTGTGGCGCCACTGCCGAATCCATTGGCACAAAATTAAATTGATGAATTCTTACTCTCTTTCGTCGATAAGGCCCCCTCAACTTGATGTTGAAGCTTGCCGAGCTCCTATGCCTCTAAGGAATCCACATCATCATGTTGATATCTGGCTCTGCCTCCACGCGAACATCGAGTCTTGATTCTCATGTTATCCCAACTTTTGCATCTCCACCACAATCGGTTGCATCTCCAATGCAACCCTATTACTCCATGGAGCCGCAACATCAGCCCTTCCCAACGAGTCAAATTGAATCTGAATCCTTCCTTTTATGATGACTCCCAATCCCTCATAATTTTCGTCAAGGAATTGGGATATTAGAATCCCATATTTCCTTTTCCACTTTGAGTCACAAGAAATCCAATGATTTCTTTCCAAAATCCCACCAGTTCCAAGTCCATCGCGGTCTCCTGCGAGAATGCATGGGCTAGGACACCCAAGACCCCGTTGACCGTTGTACCTGTTCGACCCACTAAGCTTCTCAGGACTTAAGCTCAACAATTTTTCCATCGTCATCGAGACATCCCCGCTATCATCGCGATGAAAGACATGCGACATCCGCTCATCTCCATCTCCCTTTGCCATAAACGAGTGGTGCTCCACCTTTGGTGAGAGCTTATTGTGCCATCAGAGCCGGCACGATTTCCCTGATCTTCCCGAAATTGACTTGTTTATCAGGGAATAGTTCCTTTCACTATGACGTTGTACGAGTTTCCGTAGCAACTTGTCCTCATCTAGACTCCACGGCCCCTTGATCCTTCACTTCAATTTCCACCGGCGATGAAGTCACACAAGTGTTGCTGCCACACAAGTGTCGGTGCTATCTTTTTTCTCCTTTTTTTCTTTTATTCTTCCCTATCTAGACAAGAAAGAAAGAAAAAAGGAACAACATATTTTCAGAGGGGTCTCCGATCAGCTAGCGGTTGTCAGTTATTTTTTTCCTCTAGAGTTCAGGTATTCGAAGCCGCTCTGATACCAAGTTGAAAATAATGAAAAATGTGTATTATTACTCAAAATTCTTTGGGTATATATAGTGTTTACAACTTTCAACTAAATCTTAAACTACCTCTATAATTGTACTTCATCTATAATTATACTTCTCTATAATTCTACTTCCTCTATAACTCTATCCTTATACTTTTATTCTCATATAGGTACCTAAACTAGATATAAATACCAACATTGCTTATGTTCATATTGTTTTTCTAGGATTCGTGATCGAGCATCGGCAGACGAATTGGTGTCTAAGATTCCTATGTTGGTTTGAGGGAGAAGTGATTTATATGCAATAATAGTACTACATATCAAGCCAACTATTATCATTAATTCTTCACAATGAAAACGGTTTATGGTCAAAAACTAAATAATTCTCATCTCAAGATGTCCAGTTTGTTTATCTATTGCTCCACCAATAACGCACAAAAATGAATTCTCAAAACAAGAAGGAGAACATAAATTTGGTTTATCCAACTTGAGGGGGAGAAAATAAGTAAAAGGAATCTCTAAAAATTATAATGAACTATTTGGATCCTCAAATAAAATGTCAATTTGAAGTTCAAATGACATTTTATTTGCAAAAGATTGCAAATCAATTGTCAGACATTGTTACTAACCTTGAAAGAGTATTTCATTAACATCAACTACTAATGCTACAGTAAGAATTAATGTCTCTGAAGGATAATGTTCCATTGCTAAAGAGGTTAGACTTGCATGAAGCGCGATAGACCTTTTAGTTCCAAAAAATAGAAATTCTTGTATAGTAAATGAGCAAATATTAAAGATGACTAAAAATGAGAATATTAAAACTCTAGAAAAGCATATTGACATAATTAATTAAGTTCCATACAAAGTTCCAGAAGAACTTAATGCGCCTGAAAATAAATGAGATCGCAATTGATTATGTCACAACAGAGAAGGGTTGGGACTGAAAATAAAATAATCATCGATGATATTTTGCATATTATATAGTGTTAAAGCAAATGGAAGAAAATAATGATCATGAGACTATATCTTTTATAGAACAGAAATGATCGGCCAATGTGGAGGAGATGCAATGGCAGGGTGAAACCGCTTGCAAAATGAAAAGTTTTTTTTTACCTGTAGTCATTACATCAAAACGTGTAAAATTACCATGATATAAATGGATTTTTGTCACAAAAAGATTCATACAAAAAAAACCATATTAGTTATGAAGAAGTAATATTCTTCTATGGTATGAGCAATAACTTTTCATTATTTGATGAGTCTGGCAATAAAATAAAGTTTAAAATATGAATAAATTAAAAACATTGCATTTATGTAAAAATTCCTGAGGAATTTTGAGGTACCTTAAATTGGTTAGAGAAATTTCCCATAAATTTGTTATATAAATCCTTATATGAATTACAAAATTTGACCGTATGTAATTTTGTTATTTGAATAAATTCTTTAAAATAGGGCTATAATGTTATATGCCTCTATATTATTCTAAAGGATCCGCATCTAAATTTTCGATCATTGTTGTTTATAAATATAGTTTGAATATTGTTAATACTTCTGAAGAGTTGTCAAAAGCCGTGATTTCTTTGTAGAAGAAGAACATTCCACAATAAATGACTTATATACCAAAAGTGAAAAAAATATTTGCCCTGGGACAAAACACATCTTTTAGTATAAATATAATCTTGATGTTATTTGATGTACCAAGTTATTTGTCCCAACATCGAAAAAATAATGAGAAATTATTTGGTCTTGAAGTGCCATATCTAAATAAAGTTATTGTGTTATATATATATATATGGGGACGGTTCCGTTTACATCAAGTTTTACACCATTCGTGACACTGTTTTTTAAAAGTCTATGTTTAGGGTCCGTAGGGTTTAGGGTTTGAGGTTTAGGGTTTAGATTATTTTTAGGTCTTAGGGTTTATATTTTTGAATTTAGAGCTTAGGGTTTAGGGTTTTTTTGGGTTTATGAATTTTATGGTTTAGGGTTTTTTTGGGTTTATGAATTTTAGGGTTTAGGGTTTAGGGTTTAGGGTTATAAACCCTAAACCCTAAGCTTTAAATTCGAAAATATAAACCCTAAGACCTAAAAATCTATAAATCTAAACCCTACGGACCCTAAACATAGACTTTTAAGGAAACAGTGTCACGAATGGTGTAAAACTTGATGTCAATATAACCGTCCCCTATATATATAGATAGATAGATAGATAGGATCCGTGGACACATAAGTTGACACATAAATGGACACATATTCCTTAAAAATCCAAGTTTAGGGTCCGTAGGGTTTAGGGTTTAGGGTTTAGATATTTAGATTTTTAGGTCATAGGGTATAAATTTTAGAGTTTAGGGCTTACGGTTTAGGGTTTTTAGGGTTTTTGGGCTTAGGGTTAGTATGTTTTAGGGTTTAGAGTCGTAAACCCTACAAATCCTAAACCGTAAGCCCTGAACCCTAAAGTTTATACCCTACGACCTAAAAAACTAAATATCTAAACCCTAAAATCCAAACCCTAAACCCTACGGACCCTAAACTTAGATTTTTAAGGAATATGTGTCCATTTATGTGTTCACGGATCCTATCCATATATATATATATATATATATATATATTGATAATTGAGGTATCCGAAGGGGAAGGCCCCACACTCAACTAATCCTCAGAGTCCATGCAACGTGACCTCACTGCATGGACCGGTCAAGTCGTGGGCCGAAACCCAGGGCCTAACCCGAACATATCCTCACCAGCGGGATATTAGATCTCGAGACCTCTAGGCAAGCCCTGAGATACTCGGTCTCACCGCTGGGACAACTACCAGGTATATATATATATATTGGTAAAGATTATTGTCGCTAGTTGTATATTTATTTGGAAGATATAATTCTTCTCCAATTGATATTTTAGGAGATTTTTCTTTCAAGCATTGCCTATTACAATATTTGAAATATTGATCCAGTAGATCAAAATTAAGGCATTCTCAAATATATAAAGTGATACAATTATCAGGGAGAGTTTGATATACTCTTTTCCTAGCTAAGTTTTCTTCCCCATTGGGTTTTTCTCAATGAAGTTTGTAATGAGGCAATTGGTATATTTCAATTGATAATCATTTACTCTTTTTTCTTCACCAAGAATTTTTACACACGAGATTTTTCTTAGTAAGATTTTGACGAGGCATGACATAATGGACATTATGAAATAATTTATTATAAATGTCCATCCTTATCTATAAACCTCCATAACTACCTTACCTTATCCATTATATTGAAGTCCCTATATATTGACTCTCATGTATTGTATTAAGACACTTGATGATGAAATAATAGAATAAGATTTCTTCCCTATTTCTTTTTGTCTCTATGTTTTATCATTCTTCTCTTGCGCTAATATGATTCATATGTTTTTGTAGTTATTTTATAACAAGTAATTGTTTTAAAGTACTTTCTCCGTATAAAAGTATCTTTAAACACGTTTTAAGAAATACAAGCTCCCCACCCTAAGAGGAACAATTTAGGGGTTTAATAGTTTATCTAAAACAGTTTTGGCTTAAAATAAGTAAAATCAAATTAACTTTTATTTCTCTATTTTAAAGTTATCAAAATACTTTGGGAGAAGCTCCACTCGAACAATGCAAGTACAATAATTGGAAGTTTTTATGAGGAATGATATAGCGCACGGATGTGTCGCGCGTGGAAGACACGGAAGCCGCGAAATGACCAAAATACCACATATTGGGTCCCGTGTCAGTATTCAACACAGGGATATTTTAGTTATTTTCCGGCCTTCCGTGTATTTTCCGTGTGAAAAACTCCGTGCGCTATATCATTTCTGAGTTTTTATGGTTCTAAAGATAAATCCAAATGTAGAAATTCTAGTTTGGGGCTCTCCTTGAATCCGGCAGATAAGATATTTTTGTTAAGCAACGTACCAAAACGAAAGATATGTCTTTGAAAGAAACCAGACCAGCGGGATGATTTTTCGTGCATAATATCTCGTGAGGAGAGTGGGCGACGTGGAGTCATCCGATTGGCTAGATAAACGATAAGAGGATTGTGTCCACAATTCCCCCCTTCTTCCAATTATATATCTTCACTACATCCACTGAAATACGGTTCATAATCCTTGTTACTTACTGCTAGATTCCATTTTACTCGAGAGAAATTTGCAGCTTGGAGCAGAATCAAACCATGGCTGCCGTAGCTGGAGTGAGCATCATCTCCACTAAAGTCTTCGCCAAGGTCGCAGACTCCTCGAAGCCTCACCCTATCACGTTTTCACGGCTCAACAACCCGTGGAAGAGCGTCACCTTCACGCTAGGTCGGATGAGCGTCGGATCGGTGGCGGCAGCGCCGGATCAGCTATCGGAGAAGGTGGAGGAGAGCGTTAAAAACGCTCAGGAAACATGCGCCGACGATCCGGTTAGCGGTGAGTGTGCGGCGGCGTGGGACGAGGTGGAGGAGCTGAGCGCGGCGGCCAGCCATGCTCGTGAAAAACTGAAGGAATCCTCAGATCCATTGGAGACTTACTGCAAGGATAACCCGGAGACGGACGAGTGCCGCACTTATGATAATTGATATTGCTCGTCTTCTCATCCAGGCTGTTAGATGGTCGGACGTGAAGGATGATTCTACTCACGGCAAACGTGTGACCGACTGTGTTGTGCTTCTATGAAATACTGAAAACAATCCATATTATAGAATAAGTCTCGTGTATTTAGTTACTTTTATTTTATTTTATTTGAAACTTAATTATACTATAAAACCAAACCAAACTAAACCAAAGCAAACATATTCAGTAAATACCGTCGATAAGCAGTATCTGGAAAGAGTGAGATATACGCAGTCGTACTCTAGACAATTTCCGTAGAAAACCGTAACTCAAATTAGTTGCACTATAATAAATGTTATAACCTTCGATGGAGCAAACAAGCTTGCTTTAACGGCTCTTTCTCTCTCTAAAATTATTCTCTCGGCTCTCTCTAAGCTTTCTTTGCGCACTTTCACACATGCCACTATAACCTCCGATGGAGGTTGAGGAATCAACATCGAATATTGATGAGACTCAGTCGGAAATCGGCGCCCCATCGCCGCTGGCTGTAAATGAAGCTCCCAAGACAACTGTGAAAGGGAGAAGGACAAACAAGGAAAATACCCAGAAAAAAGTCAAAAGCTCGGGAGCTGGCAAGAAAAAATGGATTGATGTAGCTACAATCCGTGGACAAGGTGTATCCTTTTAGTTCTTTGAGTTCCCACTGGAATGGACGGAGAACGAGATGAAGATGGCATTCAACGTGTTTGGGAAGCTTGATATGATTACCATCCCAAAGAAGCTAGACAGAGCAGGGCCCGGATTGGGTTAATGAGATTCCAGTTGATTGGCAGCATTGGAAGGACGATGAGTAGCCTAAACGCAATAAGAGTCGGAGGCTGCGCGATAAAAGCCAATATCATCCTCTACTAGAAGGCGGCATTCCCCTCAGGAGGATCGACAAAGAGTGTACGAATGGAGCAGACACGGAAGGAGGGGACCCCCACTCTGGTAACAACACCCGTGGAGACGATTTAGATAAACTTCGAACCCACGGAGAGTAGACATGCTAGCTGAAATCATGCCTAGTAGCAATGCTCAGGAGTCTCGAGATTGGCGATTATGAAGGATATTCGAGTACATGAAGGGTTGGAGAACATAGAGGTATCTCTGTTGCCGGGATCCCAGGTTCTGATCAAAGCTGGGATGGAGGAGACGGTGGTGAAATTTGAAAAGCCGGAACAAAATTGGCCAAAAGTTGGCCTAATGGGTGTAAAATGTTGGATGTCGTTTATGGCCACCCACCCAAATGATCGATGGATGAGGTTCACTTGAATCCCAGTAGAGGTCTAGAGCCAATGTTTCTTTGAAGAATTGGCAACCCCCACTAGGTTCGTTGGTCCGAATTGAGGAATGAGAGGTGGGCTCCAAGTATTATGACTCAATCAAGCTGCTAATTTTAAAGAAGGATCCGGCTAGAGTGGCACCAGCTTTCTCCTTGGCAATTAAATCGATGACCTTCCCAATTCAGGTGACGGAGGAAAGGTTACACTGGCGCAAAAATGGGCGAATCGCAGACCAAGGTAATCATGTGAAGCTTAATGCATGAGAATGGCCGACATTAGGCGTGGCTGTCAGCGGAACGTCAAGCGCAATGACACATAACAGAAAAGAAATGGTGATTAATAAAAACCCAGAATAGGAATCACAAATGTAGTTGGCGGAGTGAACAAAAAAGAGATTAACCCTTTGAACGGTACAACTGAGGGGATGCAATGAATAGGGAAAGTTGACATTTGGTTCTCGAGCGCGATGGGCAAGGTGTCGGAAAGTCCAAATAAGAGAAACATAGATGGAATAGGTACCCCTTTTTAGGAAGACAAGAATTCGCAACACTTGGATATGGTTGGACAAAACATCCTATTCGAGCTATTGGTGAGTGATGTCCAACAAATGGTGGAGTCAGTTGGGATAACAAAAACCCTTGGAGGCCTTACAGAAATAACTAAAGGCCAAGAAAAAAAGAACCATCAATGTTTCTATATCAGAAGAGGATCAAACCGAACAAACTTGTGCATAGAATCCAGATGAAGGCAACACGGATGCAATAAGGATGGAGAAGGCGATTAGGAGTCAGAACACCTCAAGGTCATCTCTAGAGGAAAGTTCAGTAAATGTTTATAAGCATAAACCTAAGGATAAAGGGACCGCAAAGCCATCTGCTAGAGAAGGCCAAGAGAAACCAATGGAGTCGATTGTAATGTCAGCTGGCGAGCATACACGATCAAAAAGTGAAGATGAGGGAAAGAGAAAAGTGCAATGCAAAGCAAAGTTCTACCGCTCAGAACCGATGGAGTGAGCAAGGGGATCGGCAAGGGCCTTCACGAGGCCTAAGAAGCTTTCCTTTTAACCAGATAAAATGGTGAGTCTCCCACTAATAGAGGGAGGAAAAGAGCATTTGCTCAAAGAGTATGAATTGGTTTTAAGGTAGGTAAGGCCTTATACTTGAATTGTAGAAGTATGAAAAGACATAGCGGATACATGCAACAATGGGGGACGCTGGCAGGTGTAAGCCTGTTAGGAATAGCTAAACCTTTCTTATCAAAGAATAAGATGAAATGGATTGGACAGACCATTCATCTGCCTCATTGTGTAGCGAACGAGGATAAGAATTGGAAGCTATGGGTATTCTGGAAAGAAGATAATGAGTTTGAAGTGAGCTCAACTCATGAGCAAGCCAGCACAGGTAAATGAAGGCATGGGGGAATAGAAATTTGGGTTACTGTGGTGTATGGAAAATGTCAATATCCGCTGAGAAGGGCACTGTGGCAATATCTACATGAAAATCAGCCAATGGATAGACCATGGATGGTGATAGCAAACTTTAATGTACTAAGAACAGACAGGGAAAGGAAAGGGGGAGTAATGTTTATATTAAGGACAATGCAAGAATTCAGTGAATGTATCCAAGAGTGCGCCTTAGTGGAACTGAAGAACAATCAGAATTCTATATCCTGGTACAATGGCCAGTCTGGCTCACGGAGGGCGTGGGCTAAGTTAGACCAGGTTCTGGTTAATGAAGGTCTGCTGGAATGGAACTCCAGATGTTCTTAGAGCCTACTCAGGAGAAGATCCTCATATCACTCCACTCTTTTGGTAATTATGGAGGAGAGGTTGGTGACATATGTGATAAGACCTTTCAAATTCCTTAACATGTGGGGTCTGAGTGACAGTTTCTTGCTACTCGTGGAGAGCACATGGTCTTCTTTGCACATCACTGTAGGGATGCATTCACTGGAACAAAAGATGAAAAGAATGAGACATGCACTGAGAGTGTGGAATATGGATGTGTATGGTAGAGTTGACACACATATCAGAAGGCTGGAGGATAAACTACAACTCATAGAACAAAGGCTGGAAGATCAGTATTCCGCAGAACTGGAGTTAGATTATTTGGATGTCAGGCTGAACTACAGGAGTGGAAGAACAGAGAGTTGAATAGGCTGGAGCAAATGGCACTGGAGAACTGGGTCAAGGATGGGGATAATAACTCCAGCATCTTCCATGCTACTCTCAGGATGAGGCATAATAAAAATAATAATAATCACAGAGATACGGTTGGAGAGAGGAGAAAGGCATTTATGGGGCATAAGAAATTCATGAAGCGGCTGTGGTTTTCTTTGAGGAACAAATGAACAGGTACCGCAGATAGATCACCTTGACATCCATGACCTATTTGGGCATCAGCTGAGCAACAAGGATAATATTAGTATGTGTATGGTACCCTCAGAGGAAGAGGTCAATACAGCGTTGTGGTCTATCCCTAGCAACAACGCACCAGGACAAGGCGGATTTGTGGTTGAGTTCTTCAAAATAACCTTGCACATCATGGGTCCAGAGCTAATAGGTGCAGTCAAGGAATTTTTAGAAGATGCACTTATTGCAATCCTGACAGCTTCTCTAAATTCATACCAATCAGCTTGTGCATTGTGGTGTACAAGGTGATGGCAAAGCTGCTGGCAAGAAGGCTAAGTGTGCATATGGCAAAGTTGATTAGTGAGGAGCAAAGTACTTTTGTTCCATAACGCATTATCTTTGACAATATTGTCGTGGCACAGGAATTGGTGCACTCTATCAACAAAAAGAACAAAGGAGGCAATGTGATGATCAAGTTAGATATGGAGAAAGCATAAGACAAAATTTGTTGGATTTTTCTCGAAAAGGTGCCAAAGAGAAGGGGTTCTCACAGAGTCTGGTTGATTTGGTGATGAAATGCGTGAGAGGGCAATGGTACTTCATCACAATGAATGAAACTACTCTTGGGTTTTTCAAATCTAGCAAACGTCTAAGATAAGGAGATAGGTTGTCTCCTTATCTTTTCATCATAGTCCAAGATACTCTGTCTTGCCTGATCAAGATGAACACACAAAGTGGGAGAATGAGGAGATTCCTACAACCGAGAGGAGCACCAATGATATCTCACTTGATGTACGCTGACGACATCTTGATCTTCTCAAGTGGCGATTTAAGGTCAATCAGAGAACTGAAGAAATCACTGGACACCTACTGCTCTTGGGCAGGGTAGGGAGTTTGCAAAAGGAAAAAAATAGTATTCCTCTCAGGCACACTAGTTACAGGGAAGGTGCATTGCCTATGGACTACTTAGGAGTACCATTGCATTCAGGAAAGCTTACAAGATCAATGGTTAGGCAGTTCACTCAAGGAGGACGGCGGGATGTAGAAAGACTAGGATTGATGGTTGGAGCAGAAATTAAAGATGAAATCTTGCTTCTGAAGCCTCCACAAATATCAGAAGAGAGGGACAAGATCATATGGACACCTAAGCAGGATGGAAGATTCACTATAAAATTTGCCTTGGAAAGTGTGAGATGCAGACGTGAAGAATCTGAGATTGAGCAACCATTCTGGTTCAAAGGCCTCCCAACGAAGATGTCTCTGATCTATTGAAAAGCATGGCAACAATGCCTACCAACAGATGAATGCCTGGCTAAAAAGGGGATAGTGTTGGTCTCACCATGCAATTGTTGCTCTGCTAGAAAGCAAGAAGCAATTGACCACATCCTCTCGGATGGTGAGAGCGCAGAATATCTGGAATATGGCAACAATAATAATGGGTGTGAGGTTTCAGCACCCTCATACTTTGGAAGGGGAGAGTGACACAGTGGTAGGAGCTTATGAATAGAACAAGGTTATTTGATTTTATAGGTGTGATATTCCCAACTGTACTAACTTGGTCTCTTTGGATATGCAGGTGCAAATCAAGATATGAATAGAAGCATAGAACAAAAGACCAAGTCTGGAGAGAAGTTCAAAGACCAATCAGAGAACTAAAATAAATCACCTCAACTCTGTTCAGGCAACACGTTCAAGATAGAAAATTCATGGCAAAGCTGGACATAACCCCAAAGTGGAAATCAAAGGGCAGGGCAAAAGTGATCTACTGGACAAAACCACCTACCGGATGGTAACTAAACACTGATAGCAGCTCTTTGGGCAACCCCGACCCTTCAGGTGGGGGAGGCATAATCAGGAATGAAAAAGGAGATTGTTTGACAGCGTTTGCATCACCTCTAGCACAATTAGGGGTGCTCATTCGGTTTTTCGGTATCGGTTATGGTAATAACCATAACTGAACCGAACAAGGTTCGGTTATGGTTTTCCATAACCGACCTGAACCGAAAAATCGAAATTTTTTGATTTTTCGGTTTTTCGGTTAACCGAACATTATATCTTTTTAAAAAATAGGTTTTAGGGTTGAAATTTTTTATTTTCTAATT